>JAVKPL010001899.1:0-17388 GCA_032173675.1 Gastrolobium villosum | reverse complement strand
ATTTCTTTTGCGTCTTATTCATCCATTTTCGACGAAATTCATTTTCTGTCAAAAATCTTCGACGGAATCCATTTTCGTCGAAAAACTTCACAAAAACAATTTCTTTTGCATTTATTTTATTCATCCGTTTTCAACGGAATCCATTTTCCTTCGAAAAATAACACAAAAAATAAATTCTTTTGCTTTATTTTATTCATCCATTTTCGACGAAATCCGTTTTCCGTCGAAAAACTTCACAAAATCAATTTCTTTTGCATTTATTTTATTCATCCGTTTTCGACGAAATCTTTCTTTTGCATTTATTTTATTCATCCGTTTTCGGCGGAATACATTTTCCGTCAAAAATCTTCGACGGAATCCATTTTCCGTCGAAAACTTCACAAAATCATTTTTTTTTGCATTTATTTTATTCATCCATTTTCGACGGAATCCGTTTTCCGTCAAAAACTTCGCAAAAACAATTTATTTTGAATTTATTTTATTTATTCACAAAATCCATTTTCGACGGAATCCATTTTCCGTCAAAAAACTTCACAAAATCAATTTCTTTTGCATTTATTTTATTCATCCATTTTCGACGGAATCCGTTTTCCGTCGAAAAACTTCACAAAATCAATTTCTTTTGCATTTATTTTATTCATCCGTTTTCGACGGAATCCATTTTCCTTCGAAAAACAACACAAAATCAATTTCTTTTATATTTATTTTATTTATCCATTTTCGACGGAATACATTTTCCGTCAAAAATCTTCGACGGAATCCATTTTCCGTCGAAAAACTTCACAAAATCAATTTCTTTTGCATTTATTTTATTCATCCGTTTTCGATGGAATCCATTTTCCTTCGAAAAACTTTACAAAAGCAAATTATTTTCCAATTTATTTTATTCATCCGTTTTCGACGGAATTCGTTTTCCGTCAAAAATCTTCGACTGATTTCCTTTTTCGTCGAAAAACTTCACAAAATCAATTTTTTTTCCATTTATTTTATTCATCCGTTTTCAACGGAATCTATTTTCCTTCGAAAAACAACACAAAGAAAAATTTCTTATGCATTTATTTTATTCATCCATTTTCGACGGAATTCATTTCCCGTCAAAAAACTTCACAAAATCAATTTCTTTTGCCTTTATTTTATTCATCCATTTTCGACGGAATTCATTTTCCGTCAAAAATCTTCGACGGAATCCATTTTTCGTCAAAAATCTTCTACGGAATAAATTTTCCGTCGAAAAACTTCAGAAAATCAATTTCTTTTGCATTTATTTTATTCATCTATTTTCGACGGAATCCATTTTCCGTCGAAAAACTTCACAAAATCAATTTCTTTTGCATTTATTTTATTCATCCATTTTCGACGGAATTCATTTTCTGTCAAAAATCTTCGACGGAATCCATTTTCGTCGAAAAACTTCACAAAATCAATTTCTTTTGCATTTATTTTATTCATCCGTTTTCGGCGGAATACATTTTCCGTCAAAAATCTTCGACGGAAAATGGATTCCGTCGAAAACTTCACAAAATCATTTTCTTTTGCATTTATTTTATTCATCCATTTTCGACGGAATCCGTTTTCCGTCAAAAACTTCGCAAAAACAATTTATTTTGAATTTATTTTATTCATCCATTTTCGACGGAATCCATTTTCCGTCGAAAAACTTCACAAAATCAATTTCTTTTGCATTTATTTTACTCATCCATTTTCGACGGAATCCGTTTTCCGTCGAAAAACTTCACAAAATCAATTTCTTTTGCATTTATTTTATTCATCCGTTTTCGACGGAATCCATTTTCCTTCGAAAAACAACACAAAATCAATTTCTTTTGCATTTATTGTATTTATCCATTTTCGACGGAATACATTTTCCGTCAAAAATCTTCGTCGGAATCCATTTTCCGTCGAAAAACTTCACAAAATCAATTTCTTTTGCATTTATTTTTTTCATCCGTTTTCGACGGAATCCATTTTCCGTCGAAAATTTTTACAAAATCAATTTCTTTTCCAATTTATTTTATTCTTCTGTTTTTGACGGAATTCGTTTTATGTCAAAAATCTTCGATGGATTATCTTTTTCGTCGAAAAACTTCACAAAATCAATTTCTTTTGCATTTATTTTATTTATCCGTTTTCATCGGAATCCATTTTCCGTCGAAAAACTTCACAAAATCAATTTCTTTTGCATTTATTTTATTCATCCATTTTCGACGGAATTCATTTTCCGTCAAAAATCTTCGACGGAATCCATTTTTCGTCGAAAACTTCAAAAATCAATTTCTTTTGCATTTATTTTATTCATCCATTTTCGACAGAATTCATTTTCCGACAAAAATTTCGACAGAATCAATTTTTCGTCGAAAAACTTCACAAAATTAATTTCTTTTGCATTTATTTTATTCATCAGTTTTCGACGGAATCCGTTTTCTCTCGAAAAACTTTAAAAAATCAATTTATTTTTCAATTTATTTTATTAATCCGTTTTCCGTCAAAAATCTTCGACGGATTTCCTTTTTCGTCGAAAAACTTCGCAAAAACAATTTCTTTTGCATTTATTTTATTCATCCATTTTCAACGGAATCCATTTTCCTTCGAAAAACAACACAAAAATTAAATTCTTTTGCTATTATTTTATTCATCCATTTTCGTCAAAATCCGTTTTCCGTCAAAAATCTTCTAAGGAATCCATTTTCCGTCGAAAACTTCAAAAAATCAATTTCTTTTGCATTTATTTTATTAATCCGTTTTCGACAAAATTCTTTTTCCATCGAAAAACTTCACAAAATCAATTTCTTTTGCATTTATTTTATTCATCCGTTTTCGACGGAATACATTTTCCATCAAAAATCTTCGACGGAATCCATTTTCCGTCGAAAACTTCACAAAATCAATTTCTTTTGCATTTATTTTATTCATCCATTTTCGACGGAATCCGTTTTCCATCAAAAAACTTCACAAAAAAAATTTCTTTTGAATTTATTTTATTCATCCATTTTCGACGGAATCCATTTTCCGTCAAAAAAACTTCACAAAATCAATTTCTTTTGAATTTATTTTATTCATCCATTTTCGACGGAATCCATTTTCGGTCAAAAAACTTCACAAAATCAATTTCTTTTGCATTTATTTTATTCATCCATTTTCGACGGAATTCATTTTCCGTCAAAAATCTTCGCAAAATCAATTTCTTTTGCATTTATTGTATTTATCCATTTTCGACGGAATACATTTTCAGTCAAAAATCTTCGTTGGAATCCATTTTCGTCGAAAAACTTCACAAAATCAATTTCTTTTGCATTTATTTTATTCATCCGTTTTCGGCGGAATACATTTTCCGTCAAAAATCTTCGACGGAATCCATTTTCCGTCGAAAACTTCACAAAATCATTTTCTTTTGCATTTATTTTATTCATCCATTTTCGACGGAATCCGTTTTTCGTCAAAAACTTCGCAAAAACAATTTATTTTGAATTTATTTTATTCATCCATTTTCGACGGAATCCATTTTCCGTCGAAAAATTTCACAAAATCAATTTCTTTTGCATTTATTTTACTCATCCATTTTCGACGGAATCCGTTTTCCGTCGAAAAACTTCACAAAATCAATTTCTTTTGCATTTATTTTATTCATCCGTTTTCGACGGAATCCATTTTCCTTCGAAAAACAACACAAAATCAATTTCTTTTGCATTTATTGTATTTATCCATTTTCGACGGAATACATTTTCCGTCAAAAATCTTCGTCGGAATCCATTTTCCGTCGAAAAACTTCACAAAATCAATTTCTTTTGCATTTATTTTATTCATCCGTTTTCGATGGAATCCATTTTCCTTCGAAAAACTTTACAAAAGCAAATTATTTTCCAATTTATTTTATTCATCCGTTTTCGACGGAATTCGTTTTCCGTCAAAAATCTTCGACTGATTTCCTTTTTCGTCGAAAAACTTCACAAAATCAATTTTTTTTCCATTTATTTTATTCATCCGTTTTCAACGGAATCTATTTTCCTTCGAAAAACAACACAAAGAAAAATTTCTTATGCATTTATTTTATTCATCCATTTTCGACGGAATTCATTTCCCGTCAAAAAACTTCACAAAATCAATTTCTTTTGCCTTTATTTTATTCATCCATTTTCGACGGAATTCATTTTCCGTCAAAAATCTTCGACGGAATCCATTTTTCGTCAAAAATCTTCTACGGAATAAATTTTCCGTCGAAAAACTTCAGAAAATCAATTTCTTTTGCATTTATTTTATTCATCTATTTTCGACGGAATCCATTTTCCGTCGAAAAACTTCACAAAATCAATTTCTTTTGCATTTATTTTATTCATCCATTTTCGACGGAATTCATTTTCTGTCAAAAATCTTCGACGGAATCCATTTTCGTCGAAAAACTTCACAAAATCAATTTCTTTTGCATTTATTTTATTCATCCGTTTTCGGCGGAATACATTTTCCGTGAAAAATCTTCGACGGAATCCATTTTCCGTCGAAAACTTCACAAAATCATTTTCTTTTGCATTTATTTTATTCATCCATTTTCGACGGAATCCGTTTTCCGTCAAAAACTTCGCAAAAACAATTTATTTTGAATTTATTTTATTCATCCATTTTCGACGGAATCCATTTTCCGTCGAAAAACTTCACAAAATCAATTTCTTTTGCATTTATTTTACTCATCCATTTTCGACGAAATCCGTTTTCCGTCGAAAAACTTCACAAAATCAATTTCTTTTGCATTTATTTTATTCATCCGTTTTCGACGGAATCCATTTTCCTTCGAAAAACAACACAAAATCAATTTCTTTTGCATTTATTGTATTTATCCATTTTCGACGGAATACATTTTCAGTCAAAAATCTTCGTCGGAATCCATTTTCGTCGAAAAACTTCACAAAATCAATTTCTTTTGCATTTATTTTATTCATCCGTTTTCGGCGGAATACATTTTCCGTCAAAAATCTTCGACGGAATCCATTTTCCGTCGAAAACTTCACAAAATCATTTTCTTTTGCATTTATTTTATTCATCCATTTTCGACGGAATCCGTTTTCCGTCAAAAACTTCGCAAAAACAATTTATTTTGAATTTATTTTATTCATCCATTTTCGGAAGGGCCGGCTTGGCTCAGCGGTAAGCTTGCTTGCCGTGGTGTGTCAGGTCGCGGGTTCGAATCAGCCTCTCTGCAAAAAGCAGGGGAAAGGCTGCCTAGAGTATTCCCTTCCCCAGACACTCACGAAGTGGGTATTTGAACTGGGTCGGCCCTTTTTTTTATCCATTTTCGACGGAATCCATTTTCCGTCGAAAAACTTCACAAAATCAATTTCTTTTGCATTTATTTTACTCATCCATTTTCGACGGAATCCGTTTTCCGTCGAAAAACTTCACAAAATCAATTTCTTTTGCATTTATTTTATTCATCCGTTTTCGACGGAATCCATTTTCCTTCGAAAAACAACACAAAATCAATTTATTTTGCATTTATTGTATTTAACCATTTTCGACGGAATACATTTTCCGTCAAAAATCTTCGTCGGAATCCATTTTCCGTCGAAAAACTTGACAAAATCAATTTCTTTTGCATTTATTTTATTCATCCGTTTTCGATGGAATCCATTTTCCTTCGAAAAACTTTACAAAAGCAAATTATTTTCCAATTTATTTTATTCATCCGTTTTCGACGGAATTCGTTTTCCGTCAAAAATCTTCGACTGATTTCCTTTTTCGTCGAAAAACTTCACAAAATCAATTTTCTTTTCCATTTATTTTATTCATCCGTTTTCAACGGAATCTATTTTCCTTCGAAAAACAACACAAAGAAAAATTTCTTATGCATTTATTTTATTCATCCATTTTCGACGGAATTCATTTCCCGTCAAAAAACTTCACAAAATCAATTTCTTTTGCCTTTATTTTATTCATCCATTTTCGACGTAATTCATTTTCCGTCAAAAATCTTCGACGGAATCCATTTTTCGTCAAAAATCTTCTACGGAATAAATTTTCCGTCGAAAAACTTCAGAAAATCAATTTCTTTTGCATTTATTTTATTCATCTATTTTCGACGGAATCCATTTTCCGTCAAAAAACTTCACAAAATCAATTTCTTTTGCATTTATTTTATTCATCCATTTTCGACGGAATTCATTTTCTGTCAAAAATCTTCGACGGAATCCATTTTCGTCGAAAAACTTCACAAAATCAATTTCTTTTGCATTTATTTTATTCATCCGTTTTCGGCGGAATACATTTTCCGTCAAAAATCTTCGACGGAATCCATTTTCCGTCGAAAACTTCACAAAATCATTTTCTTTTGCATTTATTTTATTCATCCATTTTCGACGGAATCCGTTTTCCGTCAAAAACTTCGCAAAAACAATTTATTTTGAATTTATTTTGAATTTATTTTATTCATCCATTTTCGACGGAATCCATTTTCCGTCGAAAAACTTCACAAAATCAATTTCTTTTGCATTTATTTTACTCATCCATTTTCGACGGAATCCGTTTTCCATCGAAAAACTTCACAAAATCAATTTCTTTTGCATTTATTTTATTCATCCGTTTTCGACGGAATCCATTTTCCTTCGAAAAACAACACAAAATCAATTTCTTTTGCATTTATTGTATTTATCCATTTTCGACGGAATACATTTTCCGTCAAAAATCTTCGTCGGAATCCATTTTCCGTCGAAAAACTTCACAAAATCAATTTCTTTTGCATTTATTTTTTTCATCCGTTTTCGATGGAATCCATTTTCCGTCGAAAATTTTTACAAAATCAATTTCTTTTCCAATTTATTTTATTCTTCTGTTTTTGACGGAATTCGTTTTATGTCAAAAATCTTCGATGGATTATCTTTTTCGTCGAAAAACTTCACAAAATCAATTTCTTTTGCATTTATTTTATTTATCCGTTTTCATCGGAATCCATTTTCCGTCGAAAAACTTCACAAAATCAATTTCTTTTGCATTTATTTTATTCATCCATTTTCGACGGAATTCATTTTCCGTCCAAAATCTTCGACGGAATCCATTTTTCGTCGAAAACTTCAAAAATCAATTTCTTTTGCATTTATTTTATTCATCCATTTTCGACAGAATTCATTTTCCGACAAAAATTTCGACAGAATCAATTTTTCGTCGAATAACTTCACAAAATTAATTTCTTTTGCATTTATTTTATTCATCAGTTTTCGACGGAATCCGTTTTCTCTCGAAAAACTTTAAAAAATCAATTTATTTTTCAATTTATTTTATTAATCCGTTTTCCGTCAAAAATCTTCGACGGATTTCCTTTTTCGTCGAAAAACTTCGCAAAAACAATTTCTTTTGCATTTATTTTATTCATCCATTTTCAACGGAATCCATTTTCCTTCGAAAAACAACACAAAAATTAAATTCTTTTGCTATTATTTTATTCATCCATTTTCGTCAAAATCCGTTTTCCGTCAAAAATCTTCTAAGGAATCCATTTTCCGTCGAAAAACTTCAAAAAATCAATTTCTTTTGCATTTATTTTATTAATCCGTTTTCGACAAAATTCTTTTTCCATCGAAAAACTTCACAAAATCAATTTCTTTTGCATTTATTTTATTCATCCGTTTTCGACGGAATACATTTTCCATCAAAAATCTTCGACGGAATCCATTTTCCGTCGAAAACTTCACAAAATCAATTTCTTTTGCATTTATTTTATTCATCCATTTTCGACGGAATCCGTTTTCCATCAAAAAACTTCACAAAAAAAATTTCTTTTGAATTTATTTTATTCATCCATTTTCGACGGAATCCATTTTCCGTCAAAAAACTTCACAAAATCAATTTCTTTTGAATTTATTTTATTCATCCATTTTCGACGGAATCCATTTTCGGTCAAAAAACTTCACAAAATCAATTTCTTTTGCATTTATTTTATTCATCCATTTTCGACGGAATTCATTTTCCGTCAAAAATCTTCGCAAAATCAATTTCTTTTGCATTTATTTTATTCATCCGTTTTCGACGGAATACATTTTGCGTTAAAAATCTTCAACGGAATCCATTTTTCGTCGAAAAACTTCATAAAATCAATTTCTTTTGCATTTATTTTATTCATCCATTTTCGACGGAATTCATTTTCCGACAAAAATCTTCGACGGAATCCATTTTCCGTCGAAAAACTTCACAAAATAATTTTCTTTTGCATTTATTTTATTCATCCATTTTCGACGGAATCCGTTTTCCGTCAAAAACATCGCAAAAACAATTTATTTTGAATTTATTTTATTCATCCATTTTCGACGGAATCCATTTTCCGTCGAAAAACTTCACAAAATCAATTTCTTTTGCATTTATTTTACTCATCCATTTTCGATGGAATCCGTTTTCCGTCGAAAAACTTCACAAAATCAATTTCTTTTGCATTTATTTTATTCATCCGTTTTCGACGGAATCCATTTTCCTTCGAAAAACAACACAAAATCAATTTCTTTTGCATTTATTGTATTTATCCATTTTCGACGGAATACATTTTCCGTCAAAAATCTTCGTCGGAATCCATTTTCCGTCGAAAAACTTCACAAAATCAATTTCTTTTGCATTTATTTTATTCATCCGTTTTCGATGGAATCCATTTTCCTTCGAAAAACTTTACAAAAGCAAATTATTTTCCAATTTATTTTATTCATCCATTTTCGACGGAATTCGTTTTCCCTCAAAAATCTTCGACTGATTTCCTTTTTCGTCGAAAAACTTCACAAAATCAATTTTCTTTTCCATTTATTTTATTCATCCGTTTTCAACGGAATCTATTTTCCTTCGAAAAACAACACAAAGAAAAATTTCTTATGCATTTATTTTATTCATCCATTTTCGACGGAATTCATTTCCCGTCAAAAAACTTCACAAAATCAATTTCTTTTGCCTTTATTTTATTCATCCATTTTCGACGGAATTCATTTTCCGTCAAAAATCTTCGACGGAATCCATTTTTCGTCAAAAATCTTCTACGGAATAAATTTTCCGTCGAAAAACTTCAGAAAATCAATTTCTTTTGCATTTATTTTATTCATCTATTTTCGACGGAATCCATTTTCCGTCGAAAAACTTCACAAAATCAATTTCTTTTGCATTTATTTTATTCATCCATTTTCGACGGAATTCATTTTCTGTCAAAAATCTTCGACGGAATCCATTTTCGTCGAAAAACTTCACAAAATCAATTTCTTTTGCATTTATTTTATTCATCCGTTTTCGGCGGAATACATTTTCCGTCAAAAATCTTCGACGGAATCCATTTTCCGTCGAAAACTTCACAAAATCATTTTCTTTTGCATTTATTTTATTCATCCATTTTCGACGGAATCCGTTTTCCGTCAAAAACTTCGCAAAAACAATTTATTTTGAATTTATTTTATTCATCCATTTTCGACGGAATCCATTTTCCGTCGAAAAACTTCACAAAATCAATTTCTTTTGCATTTATTTTACTCATCCATTTTCGACGGAATCCGTTTTCCGTCGAAAAACTTCACAAAATCAATTTCTTTTGCATTTATTTTATTCATCCGTTTTCGACGGAATCCATTTTCCTTCGAAAAACAACACAAAATCAATTTCTTTTGCATTTATTGTATTTATCCATTTTCGACGGAATACATTTTCCGTCAAAAATCTTCGTCGGAATCCATTTTCCGTCGAAAAACTTCACAAAATCAATTTCTTTTGCATTTATTTTTTTCATCCGTTTTCGATGGAATCCATTTTCCGTCGAAAATTTTTACAAAATCAATTTCTTTTCCAATTTATTTTATTCTTCTGTTTTTGACGGAATTCGTTTTATGTCAAAAATCTTCGATGGATTATCTTTTTCGTCGAAAAACTTCACAAAATCAATTAATTTTGCATTTATTTTATTTATCCGTTTTCATCGGAATCCATTTTCCGTCGAAAAACTTCACAAAATCAATTTCTTTTGCATTTATTTTATTCATCCATTTTCGACGGAATTCATTTTCCGTCAAAAATCTTCGACGGAATCCATTTTTCGTCGAAAACTTCAAAAATCAATTTCTTTTGCATTTATTTTATTCATCCATTTTCGACGGAATTCAATTTCCGTCAAAAATTTCGACAGAATCAATTTTTCGTCGAAAAACTTCACAAAATTAATTTCTTTTGCATTTATTTTATTCATCAGTTTTCGACGGAATCCGTTTTCTCTCGAAAAACTTTAAAAAATCAATTTATTTTTCAATTTATTTTATTAATCCGTTTTCCGTCAAAAATCTTCGACGGATTTCCTTTTTCGTCGAAAAACTTCGCAAAAACAATTTCTTTTGCATTTATTTTATTCATCCATTTTCAACGGAATCCATTTTCCTTCGAAAAACAACACAAAAATTAAATTCTTTTGCTATTATTTTATTCATCCATTTTCGTCAAAATCCATTTTCCGTCGAAAAACTTCAAAAAATCAATTTCTTTTGCATTTATTTTATTAATCCGTTTTCGACAAAATTCTTTTTCCATCGAAAAACTTCACAAAATCAATTTCTTTTGCATTTATTTTATTCATCCGTTTTCGACGGAATACATTTTCCATCAAAAATCTTCGACGGAATCCATTTTCCGTCGAAAACTTCACAAAATCAATTTCTTTTGCATTTATTTTATTCATCCATTTTCGACGGAATCCGTTTTCCATCAAAAAACTTCACAAAAAAAATTTCTTTTGAATTTATTTTATTCATCCATTTTCGACGGAATCCATTTTCCGTCAAAAAAACTTCACAAAATCAATTTCTTTTGAATTTATTTTATTCATCCATTTTCGACGGAATCCATTTTCGGTCAAAAAACTTCACAAAATCAATTTCTTTTGCATTTATTTTATTCATCCATTTTCGACGGAATTCATTTCCGTCAAAAATCTTCGCAAAATCAATTTCTTTTGCATTTATTTTATTCATCCGTTTTCGACGGAATACATTTTGCGTTAAAAATCTTCAACGGAATCCATTTTTCGTCGAAAAACTTCATAAAATCAATTTCTTTTGCATTTATTTTATTCATCCATTTTCGACGGAATTCATTTTCCGACAAAAATCTTCGACGGAATCCATTTTCCGTCGAAAAACTTCACAAAATAATTTTCTTTTGCATTTATTTTATTCATCCATTTTCGACGGAATCCGTTTTCCGTCAAAAACTTCGCAAAAACAATTTATTTTGAATTTATTTTATTCATCCATTTTCGACGGAATACATTTTACGACAAAAAAATTCGAACTAATCCGTTTTCGACGGAATCCATTTTCCATCTAAAAATTTCACAATATCAATTTCTTTTGCATTTATTGTATTTATCCATTTTCGACGGAATACATTTTCCGTCAAAAATCTTCGTCGGAATCCATTTTCCGTCGAAAAACTTCACAAAATCAATTTCTTTTGCATTTATTTTATTCATCCGTTTTCGATGGAATCCATTTTCCTTCGAAAAACTTTACAAAAGCAAATTATTTTCCAATTTATTTTATTCATCCGTTTTCGACGGAATTCGTTTTCCGTCAAAAATCTTCGACTGATTTCCTTTTTCGTCGAAAAACTTCACAAAATCAATTTTCTTTTCCATTTATTTTATTCATCCGTTTTCAACGGAATCTATTTTCCTTCGAAAAACAACACAAAGAAAAATTTCTTACGCATTTATTTTATTCATCCATTTTCGACGGAATTCATTTCCCTTCAAAAAACTTCACAAAATCAATTTCTTTTGCATTTATTTTATTCATCCATTTTCGACGGAATTCATTTTCCGTCAAAAATCTTCGACCGAATCCATTTTTCGTCAAAAATCTTCTACGGAATCAATTTTCCGTCGAAAAACTTCAGAAAATCAATTACTTTTGCATTTATTTTATTCATCTATTTTCGACGGAATCCATTTTCCGTCGAAAAACTTCACAAAATCAATTTCTTTTGCATTTATTTTATTCATCCATTTTCGACGGAATTCATTTTCTGTCAAAAATCTTCGACGGAATCCATTTTCGTCGAAAAACTTCACAAAATCAATTTCTTTTGCATTTATTTTATTCATCCGTTTTCGGCGGAATACATTTTCCGTCAAAAATCTTTGACGGAATCCATTTTCCGTCGAAAACTTCACAAAATCATTTTCTTTTGCATTTATTTTATTCATCCATTTTCGACGGAATCCGTTTTCCGTCAAAAACTTCGCAAAAACAATTTATTTTGAATTTATTTTATGCATCCATTTTCGACGGAATCCATTTTCCGTCGAAAAACTTCACAAAATCAATTTCTTTTGCATTTATTTTACTCATCCATTTTCGACGGAATCCGTTTTCCGTCGAAAAACTTCACAAAATCAATTTCTTTTGCATTTATTTTATTCATCCGTTTTCGACGGAATCCATTTTCCTTCGAAAAACAACACAAAATCAATTTCTTTTGCATTTATTGTATTTATCCATTTTCGACGGAATACATTTTCCGTCAAAAATCTTCGTCGGAATCCATTTTCCGTCGAAAAACTTCACAAAATCAATTTCTTTTGCATTTATTTTTTTCATCCGTTTTCGATGGAATCCATTTTCCGTCGAAAATTTTTACAAAATCAATTTCTTTTCCAATTTATTTTATTCTTCTGTTTTTGACGGAATTCGTTTTATGTCAAAAATCTTCGA
Source organism: Gastrolobium villosum (assembly GCA_032173675.1). Lineage (NCBI taxonomy): Eukaryota > Viridiplantae > Streptophyta > Magnoliopsida > Fabales > Fabaceae > Gastrolobium > Gastrolobium villosum. The sequence goes on along the minus strand of JAVKPL010001899.1, from coordinate 4,693 downwards.
TGGATTATCTTTTTCGTCGAAAAACTTCACAAAATCAATTTCTTTTGCATTTATTTTATTTATCCGTTTTCATCGGAATCCATTTTCCGTCGAAAAACTTCACAAAATCAATTTCTTTTGCATTTATTTTATTCATCCATTTTCGACGGAATTCATTTTCCGTCCAAAATCTTCGACGGAATCCATTTTTCGTCGAAAACTTCAAAAATCAATTTCTTTTGCATTTATTTTATTCATCCATTTTCGACAGAATTCATTTTCCGACAAAAATTGATTTTGACGGAATCCATTTTCGTGGTGCACCATAGGCTAGCCGCGGTGCACCAGAATGAGCCGTGGTGCACCATGGGCTAGCCGCAGTGCACTAGAATGAGTCGTGGTGCACCATGGGCTAGCCGCGGTGCACCAGAATGAGCAGGGGAGCACCAGAATGAGCCGTGGTTCACCATGGGCTAGCCGCGGTGCTCCAGAATGAGTCGTGGTGCACCATGGGCAAGCCGCAGTGCACCAGAATGAGCTGCAATGCACCAGAATGAGCCGTGGTGCACCATGGGCTAGCTGCGGTGCACCAGAATGAGGCGTGGTGGACCATTGGCTAGCCGCGGTGCACCAGAATGAGCCATGGTGCACCATGGGATAGCTGCGGTGCAAAAGAATGAGCTATGGTGCACCATGGGCTAGCCGAGGTGCACCAACATGAGCCGTGGTGCACCATGGGTTAGCCGCTGTGCACCAGAATGAGCCGTGGTGCACCCGAATTAGCCGCCGTGCACAATGGGTTAGTCGCGGTGCACCGGAATGAGCCGCGGTGCACCGCAATGAGCCGAGGTGCACCAGAATGAGCAGTGGTGCACCAAAATCGAGGGTGGCCATCCGATCAAAGACTAACTAGAGAATCGTTACCTCCACCCCATTTTTGCCAAATTCCATCGTTTAGACCACTTTTTCAGCACCCAGAATATTTTTTATCAATCCCTGAACAAGTGAAAATTGAGAAAATCCGAAAAAATGGAAAAGCATACCCCGACATTTAATTTTGAGCAGGTTTTTCTGCAGGCGTCCATACTTAAATATATCCAACATCGCCTCCAAGTTTCATTGGATTTCATGGTGAATTTTTTCATTGATCTGAATATGCATGCTCCCCCTAACCTATAGGAACCTTGCCTTGTATGCAACTACCAAGGCTTTGTGTGTGGTGCTCCCACGATTTTTGAGTTCCTCCAACTTATTTGATAGTGTTTCTGCATTTGTTTTGGTTAATTTTTAGTGTAGTCTATCATCGGGTGCACCACGTCAGGCACCGGGTGCACCTCATCCGACACCAGGTCAAGCATCAGGCGCATCTCGTCAGGCACCGAGTCAACCATAAGGTGCACCAGGCGCACCTCATGGGGCACCAAGTCAAGCATCCGGGGCATCTCGTCGGGCACCAAGTGCACAGCCCAACGCGAGTGTGGGAAGGCAGGCAGGCGCACCTCATGGGGCACCAAGTCAAGCATCCGGGGCATCTCGACGGATTTCATTTTTCGTCGAAAAACTTCGCAAAACAATTTCTTTTGCATTTATTTTATTCATCTGTTTTCAACGGAATCCATTATCCTTCGAAAAACAACACAAAAATTAAATTCTCTTGCTATTATTTTATTCATCCATTTTCGTCAGAATCCGTTTTCCGTCAAAAAACTTCTAAGGAATACATTTTCCGTCGAAAAACTTCAAAAAATCAATTTCATTTGCATTTATTTTATTCTTCTGTTTTCAACGGAATCCGTTTTGCTTCAAAAAACAACACAAAATCAATATCTTTTGCATTTATTTTATTCATCCTTTTTCGACGGAATCCGTTTTCCGTCAAAAAACTTCACAAAATCAATTTCTTTTGCATTTATTTTATTCATCCATTTTCGACGGAATTCATTTTCCGTCAAAAATCTTTGACGGAATCCGTTTTCCGTCGAAAAACATCACAAAAACAATTTCTTTCGCATTTATTTTATTCATCCGTTTTCGACGGAATCCATTTTGCTTCGAAAAACTTTACAAAATCAAATTATTTTCCAATTTATTTTATTCATCCGTTTTCGACGGAATTCGTTTTCCGTCAAAAATCATCAACTGATTTCCTTTTTAGTCGAAAAACTTCACAAAATCAATTTCTTTCCATTTATTTTATTCATCCATTTTCAACGGAATCCATTTTCCATCGAAAAACAACACAAAATCAATTTCTTTTGCATTTATTTTATTCATCCATTTTCGACGGAATTCATTTTCCGTCAAAAATCTTCGACGGAATCCATTTTCCTTCGAAAAACTTCACAAAATCAATTTCTTTTGCGGTTTTTTTATTCATCCATTTTCGACGGAATTCATTTTCCGTAGAAAAACTTCACAAAACAAATTTCTTTTGCATTAATTTTATTCATCCATTTTCGACGGAATACATTTTCCGTCAAAAATCTTCAACGGATTTCCTTTTTCGTCGAAAAACTTCACAAAATCAATTTCTTTTGCATTTATTTTATTCATCCGTTTTCAACGGAATCCATTTTCCTTCGAAAAACAATACAAAATCAATTTCTTTTGCATTTATTTTATTCATCAGTTTTCGATGGAATCCGTTTTCCTTCAAAAAACTTCACAAAATGAATTTCTTTTCATTTATCTTATTCATCCGTTTTCGACGGAATTCATTTTCCGTCCAAAATCATCGACGAAATCCATTTTCCGTCGAAAAACTTCACAAAATCAATTTCTTTTGCATTTATTTTACTCATCCATTTTCGACGGAATCTGTTTTCCGTCGAAAAACTTCACAAAATCAATTTCTTTTCCTATTTATTTTATTCATCCGTTTTCGACGAATTTCATTTTCCGTAAAAAATCTTCGACGGATTTCCTTTTTCATCGAACAACTTCACAAAATCAATTTCATTTGCATTTATTTTATTCATCTGTTTTCAACGGAATCCATTTTGCTTCGAAAATTAACACAAAATCAATATCTTTTGCATTTGTTTTATTCATCGATTTTCAACGGAATCCGTTTTCCGTCGAAAAACTTCACAAAATCAATTTCTTTTGCATTTATTTTATTCATCCATTTTCGACGAAATTCATTTTCCGTCAAAAATCTTCGACGGAATCCATTTTCCATCGAAAAACTTCACAAAATCAATTTCTTTTGCATTTATTTTATTCATCCGTTTTCGATGGAATTCATTTTCCGTCAAAAATCTTCGACTGAATCCATTTTCCGTCAAAAATCTTCTACGGAATCCATTTTCCGTCGAAAAACTTCACTAAATTAATTTCTTTTGCATTTATTTTATTCATCCGTTTTCGACGGAATTTGTTTTCCGTCGAAAAACTTCACAAAATCAATTTCTTTTGCATTTATTTTATTCCTCCGTTTTCGATGGAATCTTCGACGGAATCCATTTTTCGTCGAAAAACTTCATAAAATCAATTTCTTTTGCATTTATTTTATACATCCATTTTCGACGGAATCCGTTTTCCATCAAAAAATTTCACCATATCAATTTCTTTTGCATTTACTTTATTCAAACATTTTCGACGGAATCCATTTTCCGTGCAAAAACTTCACAAAATTAATTTCTTTTGCGTTTATTTTATTCATCCATTTTCGACGGAATTCATTTTCCGTCAAAAATCTTCGACAGAATCCATTTTCCGTCGAAAAACTTGACAAAATCAATTTCTTTTGCATTTATTTTATTCATCCGTTTTCGATGGAATCCATTTTCCTTCGAAAAACTTTACAACATCAAATTATTTTCCAATTTATTTTATTCATCCGTTTTCGACGGAATTCGTTTTCCGTCAAAAATCTTCGACTGATTTCTTTTTTCGTCGAAAGACTTCACAAAATCAATTTTTTCCATTTATTTTATTCATTCGTTTTCAACGAAATCCATTTTCCTTCGAAAAACAACACACAAAAAAATTTCTTTTGCATTTATTTTATTCATCCATTTTCGACGGAATTCATTTCCCGTCAAAAAACTTCACAAAATCAATTTCTTTTGCATTTATTTTATTCATCTATTTTCGACGGAATTCATTTTCCGTCAAAAATCTTCGACGAAATCCATTTTCTGTCAAAAATCTTCAACGGAATCAATTTTGCGTCGAAAAACTTCAAAAAATCAATTTCTTTTCCTATTTATTTTATTCATCCGTTTTCGACGAATTTCATTTTCCGTAAAAAATCTTCGACGGATTTCCTTTTTCGTCGAACAACTTCACAAAATCAATTTCATTTGCATTTATTTTATTCATTTGTTTTCAACGGAATCCATTTTGCTTCGAAAATCAACACAAAATCAATATCTTTTGCATTTGTTTTATTCATCCATTTTCGACGGAATCCGTTTTCCGTCGAAAAACTTCACAAAATCAATTTCTTTTGCATTTATTTTTTTCATCCATTTTCGACGAAATTCATTTTCCGTCAAAAATCTTCGACGGAATCCATTTTCCATCGAAAAACTTCACAAAATCAATTTCTTTTGCATTTATTTTATTCATCCATTTTCGATGGAATCCATTTTCCGTCAAAAATCTTCGACTGAATCCATTTTCTGTCAAAAATCTTCTACTGAATCCATTTTCCGTCGAAAAACTTCACTAAAGTAATTTCTTTTGCATTTATTTTATTCATCCGTTG
>JAVKPL010001898.1:142500-175005 GCA_032173675.1 Gastrolobium villosum | reverse complement strand
ACACTCACTATACTTTTATTTTCTGAGGGAAAATCCCCATTATGAATTTCATACACTAGATCATACTTACAATTTCAACTAATCATCTCAAAACTTGACACATAGTTCATCATTGATTTCTCACATTAAAGGCAACATGCCTAAGATTTCAACTAACAATTTTCTTTAATTACCGTTCCATACTCATGTTATCAATTCCACATGTATTTCATTCTATACACCTCACCTTCATCATCATTTCATTCAACCAGTATGTATCATTCCAAGGTCACATATCATCTCTCTCTCATACCTGTCCCATCATATAGGGATTTTCAAAGCCTATTTATCATGCCACAAGGACTAAATCCATCACTATCATTACTTTCATAATTTCATATCGGCTGTTACACAAGTCTCTCGGACTATTCAAAGTACTACTAGCACACTCAATCATATATCTTGGTACCTAGCCAAGAACAACATCAACATTGTGTATTTTCAACACATCTCTCACTATAATTTGCATCTATACAACTCCATCAGTAACTCGACCACCAGGGAAAAGATATCAACCTTTTATTTCACCAAATACCATTCTATTTAATAGCTAGTATCACACCTCCTTACTTGACTACATCACAATTAATCACTTATTAAAACCATTGACCACCAACTTAGCTTAACATATCGCCATCACGAGCCCTCCCAGAAGACTTTGACTCAATCCATCAGCACTAATCAATTTTCCATTCCCTTCACATAGGGTGATAATCCAACGATTCATTTCAAAATTTTCGTAAAACCACAATTCCATACTACCACACTTGGTATACACTCATGCACATCTCCGAGTGCTCACATTCATAATTCAAACTACCATCTCATGGCACCTCACACATTTCATCATATTAGGCTTATTACTGTTCACTTAAGTTATCCAAAATTCACCTCTTGCGTTCCTCACAAGATACAATCCTCTAATGCAATGGGTAAGAACATCCTTAGGTTTAACCCCTCGAGCTCTTGCTGTCCTAAGGGCCCCAGGTGCAATGCCCCACCAATCAGAGAATCTGTCCTTATAATTCACGCAAGAAGAGGTAACATGCCATCGGCTGTACTAACAGTCCCACTAACACGAGGTTCTACCTCACACCACATTACTTATACAAAATAATAATAATCTCCGGGAACATAATCCATACGGAGATAGCCATGTACTCCGGGCATATAAGCCACACAGAGATAAACACATTCACATCACATCCGTATATAACGGCAAACAGAGTCTTCTATAGATACATAATGGTATACTAGTTATATCTTACTATTGCACCATCCACAATGGCTTTCCAAATATGGTTCTTTTCTCAACAGTCTACTCATTTAACTTGACGAGTCATTAGTTTTAGTCCATAGCATAATCATCCTCACATGATTCCAACATCTTTCTCATACTTCGGCACAAAATTTTCAATTCTTAATAGTACCATGCTCGGTACAGTGCTAATCCGTTGTCCATCATGACTCATAGCAACTATGCTCAACACTGTAGAAGATCCACTTCATTAAAATAACATCACTTTTTCTCTCAATATTTCACTATGACACCAAGAGTGCCCTCATTTAACAGTCCATGCATTCTGCGCATCAGGACCACCAGATACTTTTCAATTTCGAGCGGTGCTCGCCTGGGACTTCCAAGAGCAACACCTCTTAGGATTCAATCCACAAGGGAAACCCAGGACAATCTTAATCATCACATCATTATCAACATGTGTGCCATGGTATAACTTGCACACCGGGACTCCATCAGGAATCCCATACCACATTGAGCATCCAATGACACTCCAAAGAGACAATATCTTCAAACATTTCCCATCATAGGGGATTTCACTTACATCAATGTTCTTTTACCAAAGAGTTTACTAATTCATTACAACACAGATATACATTTAGGCACCCCAGCCTTCACAATACATATATATACATATATATATATATATATATATATATATATATATATATATATATATATATACACTTAGCCATCACAGGATTACTATCCACATATAATTAGGCCACATCATCAACATTTCAATGCTACACAACATTATGGAAGCATATTAGTACAATTACTACACCACACTCAGTTATATTTTCTCACCTCACATTTGTTAAGTCCAACCATCATTATATTATGGACCTTCATACTTTCAATCAAGTTCGTCCAATGCCATCCATGGCAATTTCCTCAACTTCTTATATTTTACTTTTTATACATATGATATCCTCACTTATGTTCAGCCAACATTAAATCATCATGGACTAAAGTCCCAATTTCAACATTGAATTATCCAACACATCATTTCCATAGTTCTTTTAAGTTACTCACAATCCTCAATCCAAATTTTGAAATTTCAATTTATTTCTACATCCAAGCATCTTAAGTCATCCAAGTGTATGCCCTCATCAAGGGTCTTATAACCTTATTATTTTACCCTAAGGTATCCAATATTACATATAAGCACTCATATTCAAATTTTCACGAATTCATCGGGGTTCCAATCCCCCACCATGTCAAAGATATACCACTAATTCCCACATATACTCAATTGTTCTAACTCCCCGTACAATTTGGGAAGACTTACCAACATCACCATACCAATATCAACTCAAATCAATCATTTTACTAACCAAAAGACCACACATTCAACTATGGTAGCATTCTACCCAAAATGGTTAAACATCTTATCTCAATTTATTCTCACTAAGTCCTCAATTACATCAAATTCACTTACTAACATATCTATCCGTGGAGCAGTCAACACTGCACCCACCACCTCAGCCTAAGGACTGGCATCGGTGCTCCAGGGTTGTCACGAAGGCATCTTATATTGACCACACATATAACACGAAGAAATGGGTTGATCAGGCCCAAACTAAGGAATCACATGTGTAGTAGTCAATAAGAGTCTACGTACAACTATACAGCACTTAACACAATCACACAATCATCAGAGTTCCCTAAGAAACTGCTCTGATACCATAAATGTAACACCCCGTTACCGGACCGGTGTGTTAACAACAAATATGATATTAAGCGCAGTTACAATCACAGTAATTGAGTTAATTAAATTACGGGCAACTTTTTTCTTTTATCATATTCCTTTTCATAACAATAACCTTTTCCGTAATCAATTAAAACAACACTATAATTGTAAATGCAATTCGCGGAATCATTCAGTTTACTAACATCACTAATCTTTCTTTTTGTTCAACCCATTTAAACTCATCATCTTACTCTCACATCTTACCATGTTATAGTCCTTTATATTAGCTACGCGTGGTTTCAAACCGCGCACCATTTGGAGTTCTACACACTAAGTTAAGCCCCTTTCTTTTTGTCTAGAAAAACCTGAATTTTCAAAATTTACACTGTGGTAATCGATTACCAGGGAGTGGTAATCGATTACCACCAGTTAAAAATGAGGCAGTAGCCAATTTTTCATCCCCTGTTCTCTGGTAATCGATTACCAAAGTTGGGTAATCGATTACTCCACTTGGTAATCGATTACCAAGCCTCTGGTAATCGATTACCAGGCAGACAGTAGCATTTATTTCGTCCCCTGTTGCATGGTAATCGATTACCATGCTTGGGTAATCGATTACTATGCAGTAAAAATGACAGTAGACAGCTTTTTAAGTCCAAAAGGAGTTGTGTAATCCATTCCTAACACCTTAATACTCCACACAACACTTACACATACCCTAATGTAGGCTCTAGGCCCTTCCATCATGCATTTTCATACAAGAATACATCCATTACATAATCCTTGAGTTTATGGCCATTTTACAACAATAATGAGCCATTTACAACATCATGTATCAAGGCCTCAAATACAAGAAATGTGGCAATGGACAAGTCCCATGCTCACTCAAAATATACAATAGATACTAAAGGCATACATATACATCAAATTTAAAGGACTTAACATGTAGTCATGAACATACAAAGGCATGGCATTTTCAACATGCACAAGTTCATGATCTAAATCCAAAGCATTAAACATATGCAAGGTGTGTCCCAATCAAATCCTCAACACACTGTGCCTCCAATATGCACCTCATGCTCCACTCCTCCAGGCTCAACCTAACCTGAAATGATGCCCCCAAACACGGGGTGAGATATACAAATATATCTCAGTAAACCAAGGGCCCTGGAGGCTTCTCCACCCCATGGCTCACTCAATGTGCAACAATGACATTTATGTAAAATGCATGACATACAATATCACAAACAACTGGAGACAAACCGAGAACATCCACAATTGGATTACGTTCAAGGACTCCATCTTATAACTCCCGAGACCTTCCTGGCGCCTCTCCCATGGTTGAGAAGACTCCATGGCAAAACCCAACTGGAACTCCTCATGAGCCCTATCCAGCGGAAGTCCCACGTTTGGATCATCCTGGTGTCGCTCCCAGAGTCGACCCCACGGCAAAACCCAACTGGAATCCCCAGCGGAATTATCCAGCGGATGTCCAAACCAACACACGTCAACTGGCCAGTGACCAAACAATTTCACACATATCAAGCAATAAAGCATGAAACACATAATCACACAATGTCCAATGACACAAAATCCAACCACAACCTTCCACTAGGTGTGGTGGAGCACACAAGGGACTAAACCCCAGTTCCAAAGGTTACCTCAACACCGAGCCAATGCTCCATACGTAAGCTCCAAGCTTACTCCGCCACCATAGCGTCCAAGAGAGGCAACCTAAATGATCAACAACATGATCATCATCAATCACATATAGTCAATTATCTTCACAATAATGCTAACCAACATAACCACTTAAGCCTAAGGCTATTTTTCCATACCATTTTACTTCAATCTCTTTTATAGATCAATTTACCAATTACACCATGCATCACACATTCTTTCCTCTCATTCCACCATATCACACTATGTCATCATCCATTTAAACATCATTCTCAATCATTCAACCTCAACTACATCATTTTTGCATCATTTTTCCTCACTTTTCTTCATAATTCGGATTCTTCAAAAAGTATGCCCCAAGACTTTTTCAATTCAATTTAACACTCTCATTCATCATATAATCATATTAACACATCATGCAACAACTTATCAATCCATTTCTTACATAATTCATTTTTCACAAATCTTAGGCATCATTCAAAAATCCTAAGTTATGAGCATTTTTCACCAATAATTCTTATTGCATTTCTAGCTCAAATACATCATTCTAAGACATAATCATCTAATGCACATTTTCCATTTGAGCTCTCTATCACCACACATCTAAGATTAAATGCTTAGAGTTCATATTTTTGGATCTACAAAATCAACCGTAAAAATACTACAAATATACTCACAATCAATGCTAGACACTCCTCCAAGGTTCATCCAAGCAAGGAGAAGTCCAATGGCTCCAAGAACACCCAAAACCCCCAATATTTCGAATCTGACCTTGCTCAATAGCGCCCCAAAGAGATGATTTCGAGGCTTGGGAGTACCACCAATGGCTTTAGAAGGTGCTTTACAATAAATTTCAACACCAAAATCAAGTGATTTGGTTGAGAAAAGCTCCAAAAGTGAAATGAGAGGAAATGGGTGTGTTTGTGAAAATGGGGGAGGGAAGCCACGGGAAGAAGAAGGAGAAAAGGAGAGAGAGGGCGTGGGGGAGTGTGGGAAGCCTAAGTGACTTCGGTCACGCGGGTCCCACACGCGATTTAACTTTAATCCCGATAAAAATTCTGATTATAAATTCTTAATCTACATATTTTTCTGGTTCATGACATATTTTTATTTCCTAAAAATATTGATAAAAATTTCACACTTATCGGTACGCTCATACCGCAGTATTTTACACTAGAAATTCACTATTCATCAAAATTTTCAAAACTTGCCTATTCACTCAATTTTTCATCCTGATTCCATATCCGGCATTATTTTTGTCATTTGAGATCCCCAACTCAATATTTATGCCTGAGAATACGTTTTTGGCAAATTACCATTTTGCCCTCGGTACTCATTTTGACCTCAATTTCAGGATTTTCACTAATATTTCCCTTTTAACCCATATTTTATCAAATAAATTCGCATTTGAATTTACGAGGTGTTATAGTGAGACTCTATCCAAAATGATATGTGATATGATATTCGAATAGTGATTTGATCATTAATTATGGTTAAGGTTGGAAAGTATGAATTATGTACTAGTACGGGACTGCACAATTTTTAGTAAATGAAAAATAATTACAATGGCAAAATTACATAATGTAAACATAAGGAAAAAGTTTAAGTCTTCTACTTTAATCAAGTATGTAACACTTTTATTACCATATATATAGTAAGTTAACAAATAGGGTGCAAATGAGGCGTTACACATTATATTTATTACATTGTATATAATAATGTTTATAATTTTAATATTAAAATGGATGTAAATATGTAAAATAGTATTATTAGCTAAATAAACAAGGATGACTTCAAATATTAACATTATAAACGTTTTGAGCAAATATTGGAGCAAGTATCTTCCTCAATATTCTATTTATGAATATTAAAATTACTCTTTTCCTCGATATATTTACTCATAACTTTTTTCTCTTCCATTTTACACATATTAGCGTGGCTTATCAAAATATAAGATTCCAATATTAAAATTTAAATTTGACACAAAATACAAAGATTGGTTTAGATTTGTAGTCGGTTCGTGTAGTCGGTTCGAAAATCAATTTTAAAATTTAAACCGGTTACAAAACCAATATTAAATTTGAAATCGATTTTAAATCAAATTTGGTTTTTAACAATAAACCATTTTGAATTAAAAACCGATTTTACATCATAAACTGATTTTGGGACCCGTCCGAACCGGCTTGATAAAAACAAAAACCGGTTTGGTTAGTGTTCATTAAAAATATAACTGTACTTTCCATAACAGTTCAAATAAGTTACCACTTAAAGCATGGGTTCAACTTATTTCTTGATTAAAGTAATTTATAATTCTTTCACCAAAAGAAAAAGTAATTTATAAATTAAATCTGATTTTTTTATGGAACACATTAAATTTTTAAGAAAAAATAAATTTTTTTATTAAAATTCAACGTAAACAAATGATGCATTAATTTTGTAATTAAAAAAATATATTTTATCCTAAACGTCATTTAAAATTTATAAGCTGTTCATTTAATTTGTCCCGTGAACATGATTCATTTTCCACTTTAATTGTTGTCAGAGAAAGAAGACAACGTATTCGCAGATTTACTAAAGAAAAAAAGTTAAATTATATGCTTTGTTTGACGTATTTCAATTTATAAATCAAAATTTAGATAGGATAAAAACAATCACAAGATATTTTCCTTTTTGGGAGGATTCAAAAATACCCAAACTTTACCCATATTTAAACTTTACCCAAAATTTTATGATGGACAAAGAGTATTTCAAATTCGAACAAGATATTTACCTTTTTGAGAGGATGCAAAAATACACATAAATACCATTTTAAGCATACAAAAATAATGTACATTACCCAAAAAAACATTAAAAAAAAGGTACTATATATGTATATGGTCTATAATAAAACCACTAAAACAAACCGAGGTGCTAAAGTTATTCTCACAAAAATTAAGCTATCAGTTTTGCATTTAATAATATATTATGATGATCTGTAGCCACACCATCACTTCATATGAGATCCAATTTCCGAAGCTCCCACCAACCTTTGCCATGTACTCCTTACCAGGTTTCAGCGTGATGGATACAGTTTTGGAGGCTCTTGAAACTGATAGCCAACACAGGGTTGCTACAGCTCCTTTCCACACGCAGTCATCATCAAAGCAAATGGTAATCCTCTCTATCATTCTAGCATTCGTTATCAAGTACTTAAAAAATTTCTCGTCAGCCCACGAAAGGGTACGACAGTGTTCGATGGGGATTAGTATTCGGTCACGGCCGGAGGATACCTTTGAATTTATTCAAAACAAAAAAATTCCACATCAAAACCTTTTCCTTTATATATATCCAGTTATATATATGAACTGTATGTCTTCGATATGTATCTGACACACTCATTAAACAGTGCCCATCTCCCAAAACATGGTATTGGGATATGTTAGATTTTTCACAACCAATATTATCTAATTCGAAATGTTCTATAACCTGTTACACGAAACCAACGAGTTTGAAAAGTAATATGTAAGAATCTAATCTATTTCAATGTATATAATAGTAAAGGGGGAATGAGAAACAAGAAGATAAAATAAGGTCGAAGCATTTTGTCTCACCAAAGGGCGTATATTGTTCCAAGAATCTAAATATTCACACTCCATGGAAACTACTTTCACATCCTTCTCCAATAAGAGTTTCACTATCCAAGAAAATGCATGTCCATTTCGGCAGTTCTCAATCAGGTGCAAAATTTTGCAACTTTCTAAGCTACTAATGTGGTTATCCAACACTATTGATTATATTTGCTGCATCATCAATGGTAGCTCGCAAAGTTGGATACGAAAAATTAACAGGTTTTTGAACTTTGGGGTTCATCATAAGCTTGTGATGGAAATTGAGGTTAGGTGTGCTCTTCCACAACGGCTTCATTAACGGGAAGAAATGAAATTATCAAAGCTAAAATAGCATCAGGAAGTTTTGATATCTGTTCCGGTTCATACCTCCGGGCTTTAGCAATGTCATTATGTGTAATGTTCTGGATTCATACCTCCTGATATCACTAAGCCAGGAATAAGGGCTCACGGAACCCGGAATGCCCCTTATTCGGGAAGTTAATTAGTTACTTAGGGGAAAAGATTCATGTATTGGAGCTAAAGGTAGGCCCTACCACGATCCCATGATAGTATCAATAAATCACCCACGTTTAAAGTAACTACTCAAGTAAGAGCTATATATATCAGGGATAGAGGCATAAGAGCAAGTAGACACTTTTAACCAGACATAACCTATATTGATATTCGTCCATAACAATATCCAATCCTCTCCATCGTTAGTATCAATGTTTGCATCTTCTACTTCTTCCATTTTGTTTCTCTCCTCTCGTATACGTGTTATCAAGTGATTCACGAATTGTAATAAGAAAACTTAAAAGGGTAGCATCACACCAATAGCTCATGTAGTTTTGTCCTTATGTCCGTTGTCAAATTAAACGGATGTTCATCACATTTTTCGTAAAGCATAGCCCCGGCTTTTCTGTTTCTCTATCTTACCCTCACACACTCTCTCTCTCTCTCTTGTCATGCATTACTCTGAATCATACAGCATCACTCACGCAGTTACATTTTGTCCTTTTTTGATTTTAGAGTTAAAATAACTATGATAAATAGCCCTCTTTTCCATTCTCATTTCACTCTTTCATTTCCTCTCTCGCACAAGTTCCTTCCCCAACATGTCTACTCCACAGGTGAAGAGCACTGTCCACATCATTCGTAACAAGCACGTCATACCAGCGGAATTTAAGCATCCATTCCCGAAGATGTTGAGGATAACTTTCACTGACAACGATGCTACCGACTCCTCCAGCGACGAAGAACAACCTTTCAACTCTTCAATGCGCCGCCAACGACAAAAGAAGTACGTGGGGGAGATTATTTTTGAGAGGCGCAAAGCCAAAAAGATAAACTCCTCCGCTAAGAAATACCGGGGAGTGAGGCAGAGACCATGGGGAAAATGGGCTGCAGAGATAAGAGACTCATCGCGACGCAAACGATTGTGGTTGGGAACATATGACACAGCTGAGGAAGCTGCCCAGGCCTACAACAAAGCCGCCATTAAGCTGCGCGGACCTGATGCACTCATCAATATCATCGAGACACCAACCGCGGAGGTGCTGACCTCGCCGGAGAAAACAAACCCGCCTGAGGTGGAAACTTCCATGGCTACGAAGGCCGGTTAAACACACCGCCTAGCAAATTTGTTGTCATGTTATTTAGTCGTGTGTCTTGTAGTAGAGCGTTTGAGTTTTTGCGCAGCAACTATGTAAGATGTTTTTAAAATTGTAAGACTTTTATTTTGCAGTTATTTCACAAATCTAGACTTATAAGAAGTCCTTTATCAAATTAGTGGCGAAGCTAGATGTTTCCAGAACTTTAAGTTGCATAAAGAGGGATGGAGAAGAACCTAGAGATTGGAATATATATATTTAAAAGGTAAAGTGTACGTCATTTGGATGTAAAGTTCTCTTATTGATAAAAAAGGAGAGAGTTGATAAAAGAAAAAAAAAATAAGACGTGGGTCCCACCTCTTTGTGAGAGTGACAGGTTATGTCATTTAAAAAAATAAACATTTTTTCTATATTTAAAAATAATGAAATATATTTATCGAGTGGCGAAGATTAAGGCTTTATTTGGGAGTTGGTTTTACGAGGGGAAAGAAAAGAAATAGAAGGTTTTAGTAAGCCCTCCCCTTATTTGTGAGTTTAAAAAAAGGAGATGAAGGAATTGGAGATTTTTACTAAACCCTCCAAAACCCTCTTTCTTCCTAAAATTAAAATTCCCCCAATTTGGGGGTTTAAGGGGGGAAATATTTAAAATTACTTATCTACCCTTAGCATTAAAATCTAAAAACTACATAAATATGATTCATTTTTAAATGTGACATTATTATAAAAGTCTCAAATACCGACAAAATTTAATGACGAAAAATATTTCATCAAAAATAGTGATGAAATTTTTGATCAAAATCGTATACGTCAAAAAAATTTCATCAAAACTAAAGAAGAAATAAGATTTTATCATAATCACTGACATAAATTTTTTACGGGAAATATTTCCATCAATATTTTCCGCAATAGTATTCGACGAAAAATATTTCTATCAAAATTTGAGACTAAAAACATTTCTGCAAAGTAATTTGACAAATTTTTTTTTCAAATTTTTTTACACAATTTAAATTTCGTCAAAATATTTCACAAAAAAACATATTCATCGAAATCTTTGACGAAAAATATTTCCATCCAAATTTTCAATGCAACACATTTCCATAGAAAATTTTTGTCGGAAAAAAAATTTCTTCAAAATTCTTTACAGAATTTACATTTCATCAAAAGTTTTCGATAGAAACATTTTCGTTAAACTTCTTGACAAAAATTTCTATCGAATATTTAAGGAAACACATTTCCATCGAAAATTTTCGACGAAAAATATTTTCGTCAAAATCTTTGATAAAAAATATTTGCATCAAAATTTTCAATGGAACACATTTCTGTCAAAAAATTTCAACAGAAAATTTTTCCGTAAAATTTTTTGATGAAAAATATTTCGACTAAAATGTTTGACGAAAAAAATATTAAGTCAAAATTCTTTACAGAATCTAAATTTCGTCGAAAGTTTCGAATGAAACATTTCCCTCAAAATTTTTGACGAAACAATTTCTGTCAAAATTTTCATCAGTACACATTTCCATCGAAATTTTGAACGGAAAACATTATGTCAAAATTTTGGACGAAATATTTTTTTCTTTTAAAGCATTTCATGGAGGAAATCATTTTCGTCAAAACTTTTGACATAAACTAAATTTCGATAGAAAATTTTTTTTGTAAAAATTTTCATCGGAGAAAAAATTTCGTCGCTTTTCGAAGAAGAGTATCCTGATAAAAAATTAATTTTGTGACAATTTTCGTAGCTTGCAGCGTAGAAATTTCTTAAAAATATTATCTTTTTTAATATTGTGAAAAATACATAAATAATTTTGTTAGAAATTTTAAATTTAATTTAGTTTGTAAAATATAATAAGGTGAAGGATATTGTGACAACCAAGTGACTACCAATCAATCTTAAATAATTTTGTTTGAAAAATATTATCTTTTTTAATATTGTAAAATATAATAATTATATTAATTTTAAAAAGGATAAAATGGTAAATATATCTCATTAATCCTCAATTTTCCTCCCTTATCCTTTATTAACTCTCAAACAAAGGAATG
This sequence comes from Gastrolobium villosum, assembly GCA_032173675.1. Lineage (NCBI taxonomy): Eukaryota > Viridiplantae > Streptophyta > Magnoliopsida > Fabales > Fabaceae > Gastrolobium > Gastrolobium villosum. Next base: position 163,056 of record JAVKPL010001898.1, on the reverse strand, counting down.
GAATACCCTATAATTTTCTTCCCTTCCTTCTCCTCCCTACCCCTTGGATACTAGGTGGTCTCTATCAAAGAGATAATCAGGGTCTATATTAAAAAAATAAAAAATTTCTCATACAATACATATAAATGGATGCGGCATTTCTTTTTTCTTTTTCTAGCACTCATTTTTTATATGTGTTATATGAGATAAAATTGTTTGATTCAACATGAGAGACATATTAGGAAAAGGAAAATTCTTCACTTAAATCTACAATAAATTTTGTAATCTACTTTGTATCCCCGTGTGGGCGTATCCTAACGCATGCTGTCACACAGATTTACTATAGTGAAAGAAGAAAGTGTAATTTCCCCCAGCTAATGTCGAACTTGAATTGCTAATACTCCTGCACGAGGGTGAATTTGTTTTTAGTTCTTCACTACAAAATATTCCGTCATAATTAAGTTAATATATTAATTTTAAAACATCTAGAAAATTGACCATTGCAGGATCATGGTTAAAAATTACCTGTAATATATATATTTATAATATTAAAATTATATTTTTTTTCTCTTCACTCAACAACTGTATGCGAAGTTAATGAGGAGAGAAAAAAATAGTTTTAATATTATAATTATGTACTACCCGTAGTATATATATAACTAAATTTTTTAAGAGAGAGAAAAAAATATAACTTTAATATTATAACTATGTACTATTCATCGTAGATGGTTATAATTTTTTGACCGTATTAAACCTTGGATCCGGTCACTGTATGTCTGCTAAACTCATATACAGGGATTAATATTTCTCATGTAGGAGATAATTTTATCTCCTGTACACACATAAAAGTGTATGGGGTCTATGTTTTTATTTTTTCTCTTTTTTCTTCACATGACCCACAATAACAACCCCTATATGCATCCAAGAGTTGTACTATTAATTGTATTCGAGTCATCAATTAAAGGGAATTTACAGTTCAGTTTTGAAGCAGACAACGCAAATCACATGCAATTGTTTAGCAGTTATAACTCTCACAAATTTTTAGGCAGCAGGACAACTTACTCTTGTCTATTGTATGAACACGTGTGTGCTCCAATCCGTCTAAAAACATTTTAGGCAGAAACTAGAGAGACAAAGCTTTCAAGAAGCTCTGAAATCACTCAAATCGGAGGTCTATAGACCAACTTATGAATTTTAGAAGTAAACTACTTTAAGGCCAGAAAAACGAAAGTGAACTGATTAAAATTCCTCCTTACTTCAATGGTGGACAGTTATTCATAGGTTACTCTGAAAATTTTAAGATTTTAAAGCGTACTAGATAAGAATCTTATCTTTCAATTGCAATAAGTTTCATAAAAAGAGGACGTATATGGAATTTATAGTACCTATTATACTAAAGCTGTCTAGATTTATTAAATTCCATCTTGAGTTACCTTCCCTTAATCATTAAACTGTACCAATTTCTATATTCAATGACCTTGAAATTTTTACCAAGTAAACTAGACATCCATATCTTTAAAATGATGTATGTTTTACAATTTCGTTTGACCCGTGAGTTGGCTCGACTTTTTTCGAGCTGAAATGAGTCGGGCTAATTCGAGTTACTAACTCATTTTCCCTAACCCAATCCGGCTCATTTTAGCCGGGTTACGAGCCAACCCGATGATGGGTTGGCTCATTTTTGCCAAGCCTAGTCAGAAGCTCTGATACCATACATGTAAAAAACTAATTCAACCCAAAATCTTAAAGTGTTGTGTAAGAATCTTTTTAATGATTTATATCATTCTCTTAAAACCTTGTGTAGACATATTCTTCATAACTCCGATTTTAGTTTATTATTTGTGGACATATTCTACAATTTAAGTGTTTTTTCTTCTCTTTTCTTCCCGGAGTCCTCAGAGTTCAAGGATCGTCAATGTGTTTGAGAATCTGGTTACTCTCAGCATTGAATTAGATTTGAACAATGTCAGAAATGTCATATCTCTCTCTTATGCCCTTAGATCTTGCTCTCATTTGCAGAATCTCGAAATAAACAATGAGGTGCACGTGTGATTACTTTAGTGAAATGCTTGTAATTTTCCTTTCATATTTATGAGTGCATTTATACGGGTCTCGTGACATAGTTTTTTCCTACTGCATGCAGGTGAAGATGATTGCCTGTCATTCCCAAATCATTTATTTTGGCAGAGGGGAGCATTGTGAATGTATTAATCACCAATTGAAGACCCTTTGCATAAGGGGATATACAGGTGAAGAACTTGAAGCTGGATTTGTTAAGTACATAATAACTAATGCTGGGATGATGGAGAAAATCACAATTTGGCTTGTTGATGCATGATTGCTCATGGGCACAAGCCACTGCAAAATTGTGTTTGTTGTCATTTCCGAAGGCCTCTATGAAATTGTCAATCACTCTCAAACCTGGTACGGAGTACATTACAAAAGTAGGTGGGAGCTTTCAAAAGTGGATCTCAACTCTAAAACTATATTAATAGTGACCAAAATGAATTTTCGTTGTAATTTCTTGGTTGTAAACATTGCAACTTTCTAGTCTAATGTTTCTTAAATTACAAAATATATAACCATATTGTTTATTTCTTGTTTGGTATGCTGTGATTTTCATTGATTATATTTACGCGTATTACTTGTGCAAATAATCTACAACGGTATACAAAAGATTAACTTGAAAGGCTTTGGTAAAGCTACATCATTGATGTACGAGGATTTTGGATTTGAGACATAAAATGGAGAATGACACCCAAAAGACCTCATAATAACCCTCACTAGTAATTGTGGATTTAATATTGAATAATAATTAGAAGTAAAAAAAAAATCACTTTGGTGAAAAAGGAGTTAAAATGACAGTTCAGGGATAAAAATGCAGGTAAACAAAGTTACCCGAAAAGTGAAAGTAAAGGTAGAAGTAGGATTAGAAAAATATTCTAGTTCATTAGGTAAAATTTGGTATTGAATGAAAGTGTGTAAATAGATAAGCTATTACACAGTTAAAGTAACTTAACCTATTTTATACTTAGAAAAGTGACACCTCCATTCTTTTCTTTCTTTCCTTCGCGTCCTCTCTTCTTTTTTCTCTATCATTCCCGTGGCTGCTCTCACATGGAAGGGGCTTAGGGTTCATCTTTGTTTCTTTGATTTCTCCATCATCAATCCTCCAAATCACAAAGTCCACTACATGAAATCGATTGTAAACCACCCAATGAATCCATTCCACCGATCAATTTGAATTATAGTTGAATGTGTGAGGAGTTTTTCCTCCCCTCATTTTCGTGTCACTATTCATCAAGGAGGAGAAAGTGTATTTTGGGACAAGCTTTGCTTGGAGATGGCTTCCTAGACCTTGTACAAGCTATTGGAGGTAATAAGACCCTACTTCCATGATAGTATTTTGATGATTTGAGCCATGTGTGTGTGGGTGGAACGTGGAAAAAAAATGTGAAATGATGATTTATGGAGTATGTTTTGGGTATAGGAATGGAAAATAAGCATTTGTATGTATGTAAAAAATTAGAAAAAAATCATATCCCTTCCTTTACAAGTTCGGCCATCATAGGTGAAGGGTAGGATATTGTGCAAAATTTTATCCTATGTAATTAGTAGGAAGATTAATGTGTTGGAGTAAATGGAAAATTAGATGAATTTTGATTAAAGTGCAAAAATCCTATGGTGTTGTGCACCTATTTTCGGCCATGATGGGCTTTGGTATGAAATGGATGAGTCAAAGAATTGTAATGACGTAAAAATCGCTGAAAGAAATGTTGATGATAATAAAATGGTCTCGACTTGTGTATTGGTATATGACTGGCAAAAATGTAAAGAAACGAAAAGAAGCGAGAAAATGTATGCCTTGTGAATTTGACCAATCATTCCTGCCTAATCTTACCAATCTTTCAAAACAAATATTAGAATATACTCCAGTACATCCATATATCATCATTCTATTATATAATGGTGAATAAAAAAGTCAACACTACCTATACAGAAGTCAAGCAAAATCATAGTGAAGGCCTCGTCTCTAGATATTAACTTATTTGAGAATGTCAGACCTGCAATTAATCCTCTCATTTTATAAAAATAAAAAAAGAAACAAAAGATGAAGAGCGCATGAGAATGAGTACATGACAGGAGAGGAATAATAAGTTTTCTCTCTAATCAATTTGCATTGCTACGTTATTTTAATCATCTATGTATGTTGTTACGTTGCTAACTAATATAAGAGTAAATACTCTTTTTGATACCTAACAAAAAATTTGGTCCCCACTTTAGTCCCTTACAAAAAAAATTAGTGACCTGATACCTATGAAATTCAAAGTGGATACATTTTAGTCCTTTTAAGCAATTAATGTGGGTCTTTTTTGAATTTGTGAGGGATCACGATTTTAACTAAATTGATCCACTTTGAATCCGACAGTGCTCAATGGGGATTAGTCTTCGATTACATCTGGAGGATACTTTTGAATTTATTCCAAAAAGAAATATATACTTTTTCCTTCATTAATTAGGATTTTTTTCATACGGTTTTTTCCTAGTAAGATTTTAAGGAGATACATTATTTTAATAGACATCCAATGGGAGTGTTATAAATAATGTTATTGTATGGATGTCCATAACCTACAAAGATATTATTCCCTATTATAACTTCTAAACATTGATTCGTATCGTTATTATGTTGTAACTTATAATGTATTCAGAGTTGATAAATAGTAGAATATAAAGCTCAAAGATGTGGATAATGAGAATACAAAGGAAAATTTTTCTCTCTACTCTTTTCTTTTACCTATTTCTATGTCTATTATTCTTCCAATTTCCTATTATATTATAACACAACTGAGATATTTGCTCCTATTTATGTCTAATTGTTGCATACGAATAAAACCAAAAATAAATAATAGGTGTAATAACTTTTGAGAAAAGTATTTGTAATTTTAAATAATATAAAATTATGTCATTTTAAGAGAGATAGACATAAAATAATATTTTCTTATTTAAAGTTTAAATAAAAAAATCACTCACTTTCTCTCCTATGATTTTCATTTTTTGTGTCTATCTCTTTCCTAAAATGATATAACTTATGTCATTTAAAACTTAAAATGCGAAACATCCTACCCTTAATTTTTATATATAGATCGAACATAATATCATGCAACAATAACTTCCTCTTAATGAGTAAAATCATAATTCAATTCAAATGGCACCATCTACAGTGGCATACAGCATGTATTTACTTCAAGAGTCCCGAACAAAGATAAACAATTGAACAAATAATTTTTTTTTTTTATCCGTTCACAATTTCTCAAATACACAAAGATAATATATCAATTAGACTCAACAAGGAAGAGCAAAAGCGAGTAGTTATATTATAAAGTAACATTTTCCAATAATCGGAATTACACGAACTGAATCATATTAAAGTGTACTCAAAATTGGACATAATTTGATAGATTTGGGAGAAGTATTCTGTTATTCTGTTAATTTATATGAGAACTTCGTTATATAGATCCAACAGTACAAAATTGATTCAAGCGTTCTTATCTAAAATAATCAATCCTGCATAACCCTGCGTCTTTCTAGATAAATATATAAGTATACGATCTTGTGGGTATATCTGTCCTATTATTCAATTTCGAGTCTATAGAATATAGATGGCTAATGGAATTTAAAAAATTCATAAATATTATATAACATTTCATCAGGTTCAAAAAAAAAAAACAGCTAACTTGTGAGGGGTTAGGGGTGAAAATGGGTTAGGCCGGCCTATAAGGGCCTACGGCCCAGCTTATATTAGGTCAGACTTGGCCTATAGCAAATAGTAAAATAGAACAGGCCTAACTTTTAAAAAAATCAATTTAGAAAATAGGTCATAGGTTTTTTTGTACATGTTGAGCCAATAAGCCTACAGGCCAACCTATATCATATTATTTATTCAAAATATAACAAATAGAATTATTATTTTAATAATTTTAAATAAATGAAGGGCCGGCTTGGCTCAGCGGTAAGCTTGCTTGCCGTGTTGTATCATGTCACGGGTTCAATCAGCCTCTCCCCAGAAAGCAGGGGAAAAGCTGCATAAAGTATTCCCTTTTCCAGACACTCACGAACTGAGTATTTGAACTGGGTTGGCCCTTAATTTTAAATAATAAAATAATATTATTTTAGTTATTCTTTTAATTGTTGAATGTTTAATAGACTTGAACAGGCTAACAGGCTTAGGCCAAGACTTTTATTTTTTAATATATGTCAGACCATACTTGTAATTTACCTACACAGGCTAATAGGCCAGGTCATATCTAATTTATTTTAGTTAAAGCTCATTCTAGCCCGACCATTTACACCCGTACCAGGGGTCAACATGACCTCCTTCCGAAATTTATTTACATGGAATGGATTTTTACACCCGTACGAGTGGTCACTGCATGGAATTATTTCCATCAACAGATAATTTATTTACATAGAGTCTAGATCCTTGGAGAAATATGAACATGCAATGGATTTTTCATGACCGTAGTGAATTCCTTTTTTTCTGTCAAATCAACATGACCTCCTTCCGAAACCTTCCAATCAAAACGCCAAACCAAATTGGCAACAAAGTATTCCAAATGGAGCATTGCCAAATTATAGGCAGGACACATCCTCCTCCCTGCTCCAAACGGCATCATCTTGATCTCTTTGTTTCCAGTTAAATCAAACGCCTCAACTCGAGCCTTGTTCTGGTTCAAGAACCTCTCTGGTTTGAACGCCATAGGATCTTCCCAAACCTCAGGGTCCCACCCTATATCTGCCACCAAGATATTCACAGACCCATTTTTAGGCACCAAGTAACCTTTGAAAACAACATCCTCAGTCACCGCATGTGGCAACAAAAAGTGCCCCGGTGGGTGACGCCGCAACCCTTCCAAAATCACAGCTTTGAGATACCCCACTTTCTCCAAATCTTCCTCTTTCACTTCCTTCTCCTCTCTATCACCCACCACCTCCCTAATCTCCTCCACAAGCTTCTCTTGCACATAAGGGTACTTCACCAAATTCGCCATAATCCATTGCAACGCAGTGGAAGTATTATCCGTTCCCGCGTTCAGAAACTCCGAACACAAGCTAACCATTTGCCCTTCGTTCAACTTGCGTGTCTCCTCAGGAAACTCCAAATCCAACAAAGTATCAACATACGAAACGACAGCGTTTAAGTCATCGCTCACTTTACCCTCCTTAGCTTGCTTCCTCGCTCGTATCAGCGGAACGTACACATCTTCTTGCTCCTTACGAAGCTGCAACAACTCCTCCCAACGTTTGCGGAACAAAATCGCAGTGAGTTTTGGCCACAAATTTAGGATGGTGAATCTATGAATGTTGAGAAGCAGTTTGCGCTGGACACGTTCGATGTCTTTGACTTTCTTATCGTCAACTCTTTCACCGAAACACATGAACACGAGCAAGCGGAACATGGCGTATTGAAAGTGGTCCTTGACCCGTATAGAATCGTTTGATTCCGAATCGGATTTTAATAGGGCGAGGAGGGTTTCCAGGGCCCACTTGCGGGCACAGGAAAAGGATTTGACCCGAGAGTGGTGAAGTATCTCGGAGGTGAGGTTGCGGCGGAGGATGCGCCAGGTGGGGCCGTAGGAGGCGGTGCTGAAGTTATGTTTTTCGCTGGTGAAGACTTTTACGGTGGGAAGAGGTTTGGGGCGGTCGGAGAAGTGAGAACCGTTTTGGATTAAGGCCTGGTGGGCGAGGGTTCGATCTCGGATGAATATGATTGGACGGGAGACAACACGGATAGTGATGATGGGACCATATTTGGCGTGGAGGCCTCGAAGAACTTGCTCAAGATTTGAGAGTTTTCTTAGCCATAAGATGGTTGTGATGATGGGGATGAACGGAGGTCCTGGTGGGATTTTGATGCTTTTGTTTTTGTTTTTGTTTTTGTTGGTGTTGGTGGTGGATGAATAAAGGTAGAGGATGGCCCTGATAAGCACACAGAAACAGAAAGAAACTAGGATCAGAAACCAGGTTTCCATGTTGTAGTCTTAGTACGTAGAGTGTAGGTCTGAGACTCCTAGGCTAAGCCCTTATGGTTTTCAAATAAGAGCAATTTCAGTTGCTCATTGTGTTGGGTGCAATGATCCAGAACTTGGTGTCTTGTACAAATGGAACACATGATCATTGGGATTGATAAAGGAGGGACTTGTGGCTGGCAAAATAGGATGGCCCAAATTGACGTCAATGCATTATATTGGGATTGTGGTGTTGGGGGACTTGTGGCACGAATTGAGATTGATTTGCCTTGGAGACACACAACTCAATTAAAATATCATGGACGTGTTTTTAGGCATGCTATCAGCGCTTCTTTTCTCATATTAGTATTGATTTATTTACTTATGTATTCACAAAAAAAAAAAAAAAATGCTGATATGGTAGTACGTCACTTCTAAGTTGACTTTATTTAATATGGAGTTATATTAGAAATTTATGATAATAATGACTTTTTTATTGAGTCAATTTTGAGTTGTCTTTTAATATTCTTTTCAAAATACTGTCAACGTTGTTTATATTGTGATCATTGGTGTTTTATTGGTCAGAAACATTCCGCTCGTTTGAAATCTGTTTCGAAAAATAGTTTTAAAATACATAAATAAATAAAAACTCATTTGATGTAGCATGCTTTGTAAAAAAGCTTAACAACCACGTGTTTCATCGTATTCTACATGCCTTGCAAAAGAGCAACAACTAACTTCAAGCGTCATTATGTTGACCTTACCTACACATTGCGATTAAGATTAATATAGCATAAATAGTTTTAAAATACATAAATAAATAAAAACTATTTGATATAGCATGCTTTGTAAAAAAAGCTTAACGACCACGTGTTTCATCGTATTCTACATGCCTCGCAAAAGAGCAACTAACTTCAAGCGTCATTATGTTGACCTTACCTACACATTGCGATTAAGATTAATATAGCATAAATAGTTTTAAAATACATAAATAAATAAAAACTCATTTGATATAGCATGCTTTGTAAAAAAGCTTAACGACCACGTGTTTCATAGTATTCTACATGCCTTGCAAAAGAGCAACAACTAACTTCAAGCGTCATTATGTTGAACTTACCTCCACATTGCGATTAAGATTAATAAAGCATAAATAGTTTTAAAATACATAAATAAATAAAAACTCATTTGATATAGCATGCTTTGTAAAAAAGCTTAACGACCACGTGTTTCATCGTATTCTACATGCCTTGCAAAAGAGCAACAACTAACTTCAAGCGTCATTATGCTGACCTTACCTCCACCTTAAAATCGAATATATATATAATATATACGGTTTCAATATACGCAATCCTTTGTACAGACGTTGGGGCGGGCGCACACTAAGATGGAAAAGGCCCGCTAATATACCTAATGTTCCTACTGCAATATGATGAGAGGCTATTCCCCCGGGAACAAAGGGATCAAAACCCTCCACACCCTATGCGGGATTTACGGATTGTACCCTTCCGGTTAGTCCATAAGGGTCGGAAACCCATATTCCAAGACCATACAATCATGTTACATGAAATGCGCCGAAACCAAAACAAGCCACGCCCCCACAAGAAATAAATGAATTCCAAAGATTTTGGGTAAATCCAAAGAAGATTTTCCGGTACGTTCATCACAAAATATTTCTAGATCCCAATAAACCCAATGCCAGATAGCTGCCAAAAAAACACAAACCTGAAAACACAATATGTTCTCCGGCCACACCTTCGTAACTCCAAATACCTGGATTGGTTATAGCCCCCTGTGATATTCCATCCGCCCCATGAATTAGTTATTCCTAAACAAGTCATAAAGGGTATATATATATAGGATCCTTTGACACCAGTGTCAAATTTGAAATTTGACATCTCATCTGATAGTCGTTAGATCAAAAAAGATCAACGACTGTGATTTGTAAGCATGTGACACCATTGATATTTTTTGATCTAACGACTATCAGATGAGATGCCAAATTTCAAATTAGACACTGGTGTCAAATGATCCTACCTCATATATGTATATATAGGATGTAAAATGAATAACTTCATATTTAAAAAATATAAATAACGGGAGATATTATATTTACTACTGAAAAATTTATGTAAAATAAATTACATAATTCATTACTCAGAATTAAAATAATAACTCCATATTTAAAATATATAAATCATGGGAGATGTTATATTTATTACTGAAAAATTTTACAACTCTTACTACTAAACTAATCACCGTTGATTTTCACCAAAATAATGGTTATAATTTATTAGGTACACTTATTAATTAGTTATTAATATTCCATAAATAATAATTGTTAGATTGATGAAAATCAACGGTGATTAGTTTAGTAATAAGAGTTGTAAAACTTTTTAGTAATAAGTATAACCGCCCCCATAAGTCAAATAACTATATAAGATATAAGTCCAAAAACATAAAAAGAGTTTAACAAGTCATACAATAACCAAATTTTAAAATGAACAAAGAAATTTAGGGGCGTTTGGTAGAGAAGATATTTTTTTTTTACCAGGAAAATATAATTACTAGGGAAATAGTGGAAAAATAAATTTGGCAGGAAAATGAGAAAAAAGTTGTTTGGTATGGCGAAAAATTACCGAAAAAATTGATTTAAGTTTTCAAAGTCTATGTTTGGTAGAAAGTAAAATATTGATGGGATAATTGGTGTAAATTACGAAAGCTTGGGCATTGTAAATTTTGAAAATGAAAAAACAAAATCATACCTTGACTATGAGTCAGTCTATCGTTGGGGTTATATTATTTCCAAAGTTCATATTCCATGTCTACATCATCTTCTTCCTCTTCTCTAAATGGTCATTCAACGTCGCAAAATGAAATGTAAATACATTTTTTGGTGTTCTGGACCGGTGCCAATTTGTGGACATTGGGATCGACTTGCAAGCCTCCACCATTAGTCGGTAAGGGATGTCAATCCTTTCACTTCAAGGATAAACATGTTGTTGATTACCAGGTTTTGAATCCCGTGTACATGGTTGTCAAACTCGCGAGTTTACTCATAAAATCGTACGAGTTTATGTTTCAGGAACACCTCTACGATCCCGTCGTACAATTTTATGAGTAAACTCGCGAGTTTGACAACCATGCACACAAGATTCAAAACCTGATAGTCAACAACCATGTACGATTTTACGAGTAAACTCTCACAGAACTTGGTGTCTTGTACAAATGGAACACATGATCATTGATAAAGGAGGACTTGGGGCTGGCAAAATAGGATGGCGCAAATTGACGTCAATGCATTATATTGGGATTGTGGTGTTGAGGGACTCGTGGCAGGAATTGGGATTGATTTGCCTTGGAGACACAACTCAATTAAAATATCATGGGCGTGTTCTTAGGCATGCTATTAGCGCTACTTTTCTCATATTAGTATTGATTTATTTATTTATGTATTCACAAAAAAAAATGCTGATATGTTGACTTTATTTAATATGGGGTTATATTAGCAATTTATGATAATAATAACTTTTTTATTGAGTCAATTTTTAATTGTCTTTTAATATTCTTTTCAAAATAATGTCAACGTTGTTTATATTGTGATTATTGGTCAGAAACATTCGGCCCGTTTGAAATCTGTTTCAAAAAGTTTTTGAATTTTTAAAATAAAAAACAAATAAAAAAAACTAATTTTATAAAGCATGCTTTTGTAAAAAAAAAAAAAAAAAAAGTAACGGCCACATGTTACATCCTATGTTACATGCCTTGCAAAAGCGCAACAACTAACATCTAGCGTCATCTGTGTTAACCTTACCTCCGCCTTGCTATTGAGATCATTGCTCTATGTAAAAAATAGAATGGATTCTAGATATGTAAATGATATTTTTATTACTTAAAGTGTATATATATATATATATATATATATATATATATATATATATATATATATATATGAGGAGTCAAATTTTAAATTTAACACTGGTGTCAAAGGATCCAACCTCATAGATATATATATATATATATATATATATATATATATAAAGATCTTACACCGGTTTAAGAATTATAAATCTTACACTCAATCTTGATCATTGACCCACTTGTATCCAATGGTTCACATTACTAAAAAAATTGAGTTGTTAGATATATATATATAAAGGATAAGATTGAGAGTGTAACTTACACTGGTGTATATATGATCCTGACCATATATATATATATATATATATATATATATATATATATATATATATATATATATTGTGGAACTAATGCAGAATTTAAGGATTCAAGGTCTTTGATGATAACTATAAGAACCTGCACCACTAATTAAGAAGATTAATTAATTAAATATGATAATTAGGAAATAATTTCATAATTGACCCTAATAATTATTATGTGGTTTGATAATTATAGTAAATGGGTAATAATGCTGAAAGTCTCTTTTCGGGCGAAAAGCGCAAATATCGGTTCTGCTATCCGGTATAAATGCGTACCGGTGAAGTATCCCGGAAAATTATAATAAGTGCATGATAATTACTAGAATAATACGTAGGACTTGTAAAACGAGTTTCAAGACAAAATAATGAGAACTAATGCCAGAACTGATACTGGCTATGGAAAAGTGCGTACCGGAAAGATGCTCCGAAAAATAAAATAAAAATACGATGACATGTAATTAACCGGGTACACACGGGGCGTTACATTTTATGGTATCAGAGCAATGGTTCTAGGGAAAAGCCTGTATGTATTGCAATAAATTAGGATGTTTCGTTGCGTGTCTATCTTGTGTTCTCTCTGATTGGTGTGTATTATAATAATGCATATGTGACCACATAGCGTGGGCCTGATCAACTCATTCTTTGTGTAACTCTTGCAGAGTCATGGTACAACCAAGGAGGAACCAGGGTACGAATGAGGATCAACCGGATCCTGTCCTGGCTGCATTGGCTGAGATGTAGGTGGCCCGACTAGCCGACCAGGAGGCCACGAGGTTGGCAAAGCAAGCTATGTTGGACGCCATTAGAGAGGCGAACAGGAGAGCCACTGCAGATATTCTGGAGGAGAACGGAATGGCAAACATGACTATGATGAGGGTCATGTTAGAGGAGCTGAGGGCTGGTCCTGCTGTTGGCCAGTGTCCTCCACCACCTCCACCGCCACCACCGCCTCCACCACCGCCTAGTTTGCAGGATGAGAGCCAGAGCCAAGTTGAGGGCACTGGTCATCTGACTGGGGTGATGGAGCCCTTTATGGATGTTGCTGAAGATAAAGATGCTATCGACCGCCGGCTGAATGCTTTCCGTAAGCATAAGCCACCTTCTTTTGATGGGTCTTATGATCCTATTGCTGTGGCGAGATGGCTCCAGGCGTTGGACAAGATCTTTGGGGTCATGCAGTGCACTGATCCGCAGAAGCTGATGTTCAGGACTTACATGCTAGAGGGCGATGCTCATGAGTGGTGGACGAACACCTCTCACGTGTTCGAGATGCAGGGGCACGTGATGACGTGGCCATTCTTTGAGGACTGCTTTCTGGGTCGGTACTTTCCCTACGATGCACAGGAGAGGAAGCAGGGAGAGTTCGACGGGTTGGTACAGGGCTCGTTGTCTATTGACGAGTACCTGGCCAAGTTCAATGAGCTGGTCAAGTTCGCTCACTTTTGGATGACGAGGCCGACTCCCATTTTCTTAGCTGGTAGGTTTCGTAGGGGACTTAATGAGGACATTGCTGGTCACCTTGTTGGTTCTGTTTCGAGAGACTTTGGGGCTCTGGTGCAGCAGTGTCGTGACATTGAGGATTTTTGCAGCGCGAGTAAGGCCAAGAAGGCCAAGATTGAGGTGCCACAGGGTACTGGTGGTTCCATTTCCTGGAGAGATAGGAAGTTTGGGAACAAAGGAAAAGGAAAACAGTTGGCGGCTAAGCAAGCACCAAATCAGTTCAAGAGGATTTCTGCTCAAGGGAGTGCAGCAAGACCTGCTGCTCCCAGATGCTCGGGATGCAGGAAGACTCATTTTGGGCCGTGTTCCACAGGCCAGTTAATCTGTTTCCAGTGTGGCAAGGAGGGCCATTACTCTAGAGATTTCCCGTCGGCGACGGCGAGAGCTGCTGCAGTGCAGACAGTTCCCATGCAGATGGTTCCTACAGTTGCACAAGCAGTGCCACCTACCACCGGTCGTGTGTATACATTGGACCGCCAGCAGTCGGACATTTCCCAAGGCCATAAGCCTTAATCTAAGTGATTCTGACTTAGTTCAATTATTACAGAGGTTCAACTTAACAATCATGGATCCATAAAGCCAAAATACCATTCTGTATGAACAGAACAGTGACCATCTCGAAATTCCCAGAATATTTGGATATTTGTCGGGGCCATGTAACACCTTGTGTATATCCGGTTTGTTAACATGCTATTGTATTAAGCCACACTTAATTAGAATGGGGAATAACTTTTTCTTTAGTTCAATTATGACTTCATTAACCTTAGCCTAGTTGATTACTTAATCAATTTTCATAAAACATCGCCTGTATGTAAATTGCAAAGACAACTAACTGAAATACCTCAATAAATAAATAAAGTGAGTATCTAAGTCACAGGACTATAACCCGTAACCTGGACAATATCCTGATACATTATTACAACTCAAGTCTAAAAACAAGACATAGTCAATCAATGTGGCATGGACAAACCACATGCTCACCAAATGAGGCAACAAAGCCCTACAGCAGTCTCAACAGCAATAACAATATAATTAAGCTAAAAGCATGAAACAGTAAACATGATCCAACATCCAATCATAACAGCATATCAGCATAGGTAGCATAAACATGTGTCAACTAAGCTCTGGCCTCCTGCCACTAGGAGTCTCAACCCCTGGGTTACCTAAGCCTGAAATAAGCTCCCCCAAACGTGGGGTGAGATCTCTAAACAAGAAATCTCAGTAAGACAAGGGGTCCTCAAGGATCTTCCACCCCAAGCTCACTTACATGTGCAATATAAGTTCCAAAAGCAATTTAACAATATTAGTTCCAAAACTATGCAGTGCTACAAATATTCATGCCATTTGTGTTTTAACCATTCTACTGGCCAGAGAAATGTAGGAATACGTCTATTACCTACAGTTAGTACAAGGAGCATCGCTTGTACCTCACCCACAGCCTCACCATCTTGTATGTACCACGTACTCAGGCTTACCGTATAGGTGGAACACCACATGCATATCATAAAGGCACTCGCATATAACAGCTCAACAACATTTATCAAATAATACATGAAAACAACATCATGCATATAAACCATCCCCCCATGAGACATGGTGGAACCAACAATGGCAAAGCCGAGAATACGAAAGCTTACCTTGCAAGCTCACAATCCAATGCCAAGAGTCCACATGTAACAGCCCGTGTTAACCCGAATTGTTAGCATACTATCGTATTAAGCCACGCTTAATTAAAATGCGGAATAACTTCTTCTTTAATTCAATTATGACGTCATTAACTTAACCAACTTGATTACTTAATCAATTTCATAAAATACTGCATGTATGTAAATTGCAAGACAACTAACTGAAATACCTCATATATAAATATAATATGAGTATCTAAAGCCACAGGACTACAACACATAGTCTGGACCAAAAATCCTGATACATTAATACAACTTTAACTAAAAAGACAATAACCATCCATGTGGTATGGACAAACCACATGCTCACCAAATAAGGCACAATGCCCAACAACAGTCTCAACATAATATCATAATTAAAGTGGGAAAACATAACAGCAGTCAACATCCAGCATGTCAGCAAAATACAGATAAGTCTAACTCAGCTCTGGCCTCCTGCCACCTGAGCCCTCAACATTACCTGAACCTGAAATAAGCGTCCCCAAACGTGGGGTGAGATCTCTAAACAAGAAATCTCAGTAAGGCAAGGGGTCCTCAAGGATTTTCCACCCCAAGCTCACTTACATGTGTAATATAAGTTCAAAAACAGTATCTACAATATAAGTTCCAAAACTATGCAGTGCAACAGATATTCATGCCATGTGTGTTTATACTATCTACTGGCCAGAGAAATGCAGGAATACGTCTATACCCACATAAGTACAAGGAACACCGCTTGCACCTCACCCACAGCCTCACCATCTTGTATGTGCTACATACTCAGGCTTACCGTATAGGTGGACACCACATGCATATCATAAAAGCACATTGCATATAATAGCTCAACAGCATTTCCAAAACATCAAAGCATGTAACACAGCATGCATAAAGCAAATCCTCATGGGACATGGTGGAACCATAACATGGCTAAACCGAGGACATGAAAGCTTACCTTGCAAGCTAGCTATCCAAGCCAAGAGTCCAACCACTTTCAAGTCCAAACACAACAGTATCACAATCTGATATGGACCAATAATATATCATTAATTATGCAACACAAGCATACAACTTAAAGACTACGCCTTTCCTTTACGTTTTACGTCTTAAGGCTTCCAACAAAGCCATAAGCCCTTAATCATGTGATTCTGACATAGTTCATTAATTACAGAAGTTCAACTTCATTAATCTAGGGTCCACAAACCCCCAATAGCTTACTGTTCACACAGCACAGCTACTGTTCTGCGAAATCCCAGAATATCCGGATATTGCCAGGGACATATCCGGATATGTCATATCCGGATATCACACTGACCATATCCGGATATACCATATCCGGATACCCAGATCCACATCCGGATACCAATATCCGGATACTATATCCGGATATGGATATCCGGATATCTGTTCGACAAATATCCGGATATCTCACGACAGAATGCAATTTCTGCATTTCGTGAATATCCACTCCAAAGATCCAACTTTTAACACTTGATTACGTTAAAGCATGCATCTTTAAATTTGTTTTAGGTTCATACTCGTTTTACCTTCTTGTTTACTCATTAACATGGCAAATACATCAACTTTAAGCCATAAATCTATGATCAAAGGTGAGGGAACTTACCCCAAGCTTGAAAAAGAGGAACAATGACTCTTGGAGCTCACCAACAGTCCCTCCAACTCAGACCAAATAGAAGCACGAAAATAGCACCTCCAAGGTTGGTTCTTTCCCCCCACCAAGGTCGCCACTTGACCTCAAAATGCCATGATCATGCCTCACTACACTCAACTCTTCAACCAGCCCTCAAGGATTCACCCAACAGTGGCTGAGTGCACAGCAAGCACCACTTCACACCCTCACAACCCACCCTACTATGTGTTTGTAAGAAGAAGAAGGAAGAATCATGGAGGAAATGGTCCAAGACTCAAGAAATGGTGAAGAAGAGTCAATGAAACAGTAGCCACCCCTTCAGCCACCCAAAACCCACGTAGGAGAATAATGCAACCTAGGGTTTTGTGCCTAAGAGTGAGTATTTAAAGGCAATTGGTCTTAACGCGCAGTATTAGCCTTAATAGCAACGCAAAAGATCTTGATCCCAAACTTTGGAATTTATACCTACACATTTTTCTAAGATTTTTCATATTTTTATTTTATTTTTCGGAGCACCTTTCCGGTACGCGCTTTTCCATAGCCAGTATCAGTTCTGGCATCAGATTACATTATTTTGACTTGAAACTTGTTTTACAAGTCCTACATAATATTCTAGTAATTATCATGCACTCGTTATAATTTTCCGGGATACTTTTCCGGTACGCATTTATACCGGGTAGCAGAACCGGTATCTGCGCTTTTCTTCCGAAAAACGACTTTCAGCATTTTTTCCCACTCAATATAATTATTTAAGCCCAATAATAGTTATTAAGGTCAATTATGGAATCTTTCCCTAATTATCATAATTAATTCACTAATTACCTTAATTAGCGGTGCGGGTTCTTACATTCACCCCACCTTTTTAAGGATTTTGTCCTCAAAATCAGAAACATACCTGTCTTGAAAGTCAGGATACTATCGGAGAAGCTCATCCTCTCGCTCCCACGTGCACTCCTCGGGGCTACGTCCAGTCCACTGCACCTTGACCATTGGAATAATCTTGCTTCTGAGCTGTTTCTCGCCTCGATCGAGAATCTTGAGTGGTCCGACGGGAGTCTTTAGGTTCTCCCGAACCTCCACATCATCCGGTTGCACTACGTGCGAAGGATCTGCTAAGTCACAGGACTACAACCCGTAACCTGGACAATATCCTGATATATTATTACAACTCAAGTCTAAAAACAAGACATAGTCAATCAATGTGGCATGGACAAACCACATGCTCACCAAATGAGGCAACAAATCCCTACAGCAGTCTCAACAGCAATAACAATATAATTAAGCTAAAAGCATGAAACAGTAAACAGGATCCAACATCCAATCATAACAGCATATCAGCATAGGTAGCATAAACATGTATCAACTAAGCTCTGGCCTCCTGCCACTAGGAGTCTCAACCCCTGGGTTACCTGAGCTTGAAATAAGCGTCCCCAAACGTGGGGTGAGATCTCTAAACAAGAAATCTCAGTAAGACAAGGGGTCCTCAAGGATCTTCCACCCCAAGCTCACTTATATATGCAATATAAGTTCCAAAAGCAATTTAACAATATCAGTTCCAAAACTATGCAGTGCCACAAATATTCATGCCATTTGTGTTTTAACCATTCTACTGGCCAGAGAAATGTAGGAATATGTCTATTACCTACAGTTAGTACAAGCAGCATCGCTTGTACCTCACCCACAGCCTCATCATCTTGTATGTACCACGTACTCAGGCTTACCGTATAGGTGGAACACCACATGCATATCATAAAGGTACTCGCATATAACAGCTCAACAACATTTATCAAATAATACATGAAAACAACATCATGCATATAAACCATCCCCCCATAGGACATGGTGGAACCAACAATGGCAAAGCTGAGGATACGAAAGCTTACCTTGCAAGCTCACAATCCAATGCCAAGAGTCCACACAACTCAACGTCCACAAACAGTACAATCACAATCTGTTTGGACCAATAATTATATCAATAATCACAGCTCATACGCATAAACATAAAGACTATGTTTTCCTCTTACGATTTATTTCTTAAGGCTTCACACAAAGCCACAAGCCCTTAACCACTTGATTCTGACTTAGTTTAATAAATACAAAAGTTCAACTTCATCGATCTAGGATACACAAACCCCCAATAGCCTTCTGTATGAACAGTGCAGCTACTGTTCTTCAAAATCTCAGAATATCCGGATATTTGTCGAGGGCATACCGGATATCTCTCTGTCAATATCCGGATATCCAGAACCCATATCTGAATATCAATATCTGGATATTTCCATCCCAATATCCGAATATTTCGCAACAGAATGCATATTCTGCATTTCACGAAATACCAAACCAAAGTTCCAACTTTTACTGATTACAGAGGCTTAAACATGCATTTCTAGGTGTGTTAAGCATTACCCAACGTTAGGTTATGATCAAAGGTTCATTACATGCATCAAGGTTCTATTTTTAACCACTTAAACTCATGATCAGGGTGGTAAGGCTTACCAAGGCTCTAAACAGCAAAGCAATGGCTCATGGAGCTCACCAATCAACTCCCCAAACTCTGACTTTGGAGGGAAACGAAAATGGCACACCACCAAGGTTCCTTCTCACCATAAATGGCTTCTTGAACCAACCACAACAAGGCACAAGCTCTCAACCAACCCAAACCATGAAGTCAGCCCTCATAATTCAACACACAGAAGCTGGTCTTCTATAAAAAGCTACATCTCATCCTCACAATATTGCTCACAAGTGTTTACAAGAAGAAGAAGAGAAGGATCAATGTAAAAGGTGACAAATTTGCTCAAGAAATGGAGAAAAGGCCAATGGAACAGTGCAAGGAAGAGCTGGTCAGCCAACAACCCGCGTATTCTAAAAGTATGGCCTAGGGTTTTGGGCCAAGCATGCCTATTTATAGCGGTTTAACACTTAAACACACAATATTATCATAATTAGCTACGCTTAGCATTTTAATCCCAAACTCTGGAATATGAACCTACTCAATTTTACAAGATTTATCATATTTTTATTTTATTTTTCGAAGCACCTTTCCGGTACGCGCTTTTCCATAGCCAGTATCAGTTCTGGCACCAGTTCTCATTATATTAACTTGAAACTTGTTTTACTAGTCCTATATAATATTCTAGGAATATTCATGCACTTATTATAATTTTCCGGGATACTTCACCGGTACGCATTTATAGCGGGTAGCAAAACCGGCATCTGCACTTTTCGTCCAAAAAGCGACTTTCAGCATTACTACTCACTTACTACAATTATTAAAGACTCATAATAATTATTAGGGTCGATTAAGGAATTATTTCCTAATTATCACATTTAATTAATTTCCTTAATTAACGGTGCGGGTTCTTACAAGCCATATCCGGATATCCATATCCGGATATTTTGCGATAGAATAAGGGCAGCGATCATGTTGATTACTTCATATTATCATATTACATGCCAAGGCTTGATTTTTAACAAAGAAACTCATGATCAAAGGTTCAAGAACATACCCCGAGGCTCAAAACAGAAAACAAGAGTGCTCT